>JAKSZT010054183.1:4575529-4620258 GCA_026826555.1 Tolypeutes matacus | reverse complement strand
TATAGTTATAGTTATAGTTATAGTTATAGTTATAGTTATAGTTATAGTTAAAGTTATATATATGGTTATGTTTGGTTGATTGTGTTTTGGGATAGTCCTAGGAAGTTCAACAATGTTTTTATTCCCCTATGTGGTAGGCAGCATCTAGATGGCTCTCAATGACCCTCACCTCCTTATATAGTCTTCTCCCACAGAGTGTGGGCTGGATTTATGGACTCACTTCTAATAAATAGAATATAGCAGAAGTGATGTGATGCCATCTCTGCAATTAGGTCATAAAAAGACTGTGGCTTCTGTCCTCAGATCTCTCTCTCTGTCCCTTTCTCTCTCTCTTCTTTCTCTCTCTCCCTCTTTCTATATCAGCTCCCTCGCTCTGCAGAACAGCAAGCTGCTGTGTTGTTAGCAGTCCTATGGATAGGCCCACATGACAAATGACTGATGTATCTAAACAACAGTCAGGGGGACCTGAGGCCTCCTGCCAACAGCCACACAAGTGGGCTTGGAATGAGGTCTTCCCCCAGGAAAGCCTGGAAAGGACCACTGCCCTGACCATTCCCCTGACTGCAACTTCATGAGAGATTCTGAGCCAGAAACCCTCAGCTTAAGGCATGCCCAGGTTCCTGACTCACTGTGAAATTAAAAATTATTTTGTTGTTTCACAGCAATGAATAAGTAATAGAAGCTACTTTAAGCATAGCAGGTAATTAGCTTCACAGTTGAAATGCAGTACAGGAAATGTGAAGCCCTGTCCTTACTCGTTGGGTGTAGTGGACACTCTTCAGGCGTGGTGTGTCCACTTGCCCAGGTACTGGAAAAAATGGATGCTGATGGCTCATAGTTGCCCTTCTCGCTGAAATTGCCCTCTGCTGCAGGGAACTGCCTCTGCCAAGATTATATTGTCTTCCAGACGGCAGCTGCATCCATGACTGACTAATGCAGGAACATAAGGCCTTCCCACTTGCTTCAATAGGTACAACTCAGAAGACTATCCCAGCTCCAGAGCTCCCCCTGGGTTCTGAAGAGGCCTCCTGTGAGATTGCATTAGGGATCAGCTTACCTCTTTGCCTGGTTCCACGTTCTCATTTTCCTGCAAGTGTATCTCCCAGGAGCACTCTCCAGTAAACCTTCTCCATGCAACTCCCCATACCACAGTCTGATTCCAAAGAACCCAATCTGAGGGATTGTGCTTTGGGATGAATTATTTGTCCAGTGTATTGTGTGATAGAATCTTCCGAAGTGAGCAGATATCCTTCTCTCAGAAAGCTCAGTGGATTTTGTTAACTTTCTGGGATAAAATTCAGGCCAGCATTCTTGATCCCAGCTGCATGTTCCCACCTCCATGCTTGCAGCTCAAACTTGTCACTCACACTGATTAACTTCACACAGTGTTGGGGAAATAAACTGAACTGGTAGGTTCAGTGGTTTCCTGGTGTTTAGAATCCCTGACCCTTCAGCTGCTTCCTTAGTTGTTAGAGCTGTTCCTAGAGTTCTAGTCATTTTTCTCGGTTGAGGCAAAGCACTAATGATCTCCACGTTTGTATTGGCTGGGCCAGAGAAGCCCACCCACCAAACTGAACTAAGATTAAGGGAAAAAAGCGTGAGCAAGTCAACCTTTACTGCCTGTCTCCTGCTGTTTGTTAGCTGGTTTCCACCTCCACCTTAAGCCAAGAGTCTTGTTTTCTCTAAAAGGTTTGCTGAGAGACAGTGAGATCATCTCTTGCCTTTTTGACTGAGAATAATAATAAAGTCAGGTTGAAAGGAATGAGTGAATATCTTGTGAATACTGACCCACTGCGTCCTTACAATAACCCCAAGGATTCATGAAAATTATTCCCATTCAACAAATGTGGACTCTCAAGCTCAGACACCTGAATAGTTTGAATTGGGTCCCATGAATTAGATATGATCTAAGAAGATTTATCCAAAACTTTGAAATGATGTAAAGGGTGATTGCATGTCTTTTCAATGCCCTACAGGAGCATTCTCTAACAGTCCCACCCAGGCTTATTTAGTTTTGTAAGGCAGAAGTTGGCAAACTATGGCCCATGGGCCAAACCTGGCCTGTAGCATGTTTTTGTAGACAAAGTTATATTGGAATAGAGCTTTGTTTTCAGTGTAGGTATTTTCTAGTCTGCTTCAGTGTTATAGTGGCAGAGTTGAGTAGGTTCAAGATAGACCAAATGGCCTACAAAGCCTCAAATATTTACTTTCTGGCCCTTTATAGAAAAAGTTTGCTGACCTCTGTCTGAATTAATATTTACTACTGATTAGGGACCAGATTTTGATGTAACTTGTTAACTCATAGAGTTTTGTGTGACAGAGATGTAAGTGGTTTGTGTGTATAAAGGATAGCACAAAAAGTTTCAGACTTTTTACTGTGGGACATCTGTATCTAATCTAGCAATTTTATTCCAGCATTCTTTCAGTGCCTATATATACTCAGTTTCTCAAATTATCTTTGAACCAGCATCACCACCTTCTGCTCCCCTAACTGAGGAGTTAAATGGATCTTTGAATCATGCTCACTATTTATTTGTTTGAGAGTAGTGTTCTTATGTTTGTGAAAATTACACTTTGATGCAATTTGAAAAAGAAAAGGTGTATGATTTTAAAACCTGTTTTCATCTCACTGCTCCATGCTGCCTCCTTATGTGTGGAAATTAAAAATTAGAGTTGTTTATGAGCCCTTTTGCTGTGATGTTAAAAGGTAGAACCAGAGGTCATAAAGATTGCTTCCCCTTCACTTAAGCTTGAGTTCTTTGGGCAAGAGCTCTTACATAAGTCTAAGAAACACATGTTAGCAGATAGCTTCATTCAGGTGAGAAAAGAAGCTGGACTCCTTTCAAGCCTTAGCAAGCAGGGATCAATGTAGAAGGCAAGTCAAATGGCTCAGCTCTTTTTGTTGCTGTTTCATCTTCCATGTTTGGAATATTACCTGGATCTAAAATATTTCCAGTGTCAATGTTTACCTGGTTGGGGAAAAAAAAACAACAACACCTTTTCCCGGAAGACAGTTTTTGAGCAAGCAACTTGTCACTGAACAACGTCAGGCATTTGGGGAGCCACAAATCTGACAATTGTGATCACAGCCAAGGCTCTTCTTTAACCAACCTTTGACCAGCATCAAGTGAGATATAATCATTCTCTTCTGTAAAATCAGAGATTATAACCCTTACATCACAGACTTGTGAAAAATTGAAACAATATATTCAGATTGTTAGGAATTTGGAAGGTGCTCCATAAATGAAGCTGTTGCAGATTCTTCCCTCCCATATAATGGGGACCAGTCATGTATGAAGTACCATCTTGTTATTTTCCACCAGAGCAGAACAAACGTAAGTTTAGTACCAGGTCTAAAATTACTTTAGCAGAGGACTGGGGGCAACCAGTGGTTTTCTCCTAGTCTTTCAGGAAAATCTCTTAGAATGAAGTATTCTTGTTCTATCGATGCTAAGATGACATGCATGCCTAAGCACATGATGCTTGACATGATCATTTGTATACCTATGTTCCTGGTGGACTGAAGTCTTTACCTAAGATAGAACACCAAAAAATGCCCCCATTCTCCCCTTTCATCCACAGGATGAATTTTTATATTTTCTCTTGGCAACCATAAACCTATCAGATTTGCCATTTCCAAGCAGTCCACAGAATAAAAGTGCTCAAAATCACCCCAGACTATCAACATGCTCCCTTGTGGTTTTCTGAAATACAAGTCTCCTATAAAACCTATTCTCTTTTTATAGGTCTTTTTCCTCCTTTTTGACTCTTCAGTTGCTGAAAGGACTTTCTTAGACCTACTTTGTGCTTGATTGTACGCTTGGCACCCAGCCTAATAGACAGCTTTTTGTATGTGGTTTCTGTCTTCCATTCCAGCTTTCTTTTCACAAATGTACTGTGCCAAGTGTGGAACCAACTCATGCCATAGGATACCAGTGGTGTCCTTAAGGCCCTGGGAGAGGTGAAGCCACCAGGCATGCATTGGGCATATTTCTGGTGGGGTGGGTGGCTATTAACCTTCCAAGGCTCCCAACCTTTGTATTCTTAAGGGTTGTAAAATCCACATCTAGGAAGAATGTCTGTGATTTCCTTCTTGAAGTTGCTTCTCAATGAGACTGGGGCAAGGCAGCTAAATTTTATTAATTATGTGCCAGTTGTTTGATAAATACCATATCATTTATCTACACACAACCCCATGAGGTAAGTTATCATCATCTCCACTTCATAGGTGAAGAAATTGAAAACCAGAGAGGTGAAAGAAACTGCCCAGCATCCCTGACAAGTAGGTGGCAGAGCTGATGTCTTTATCTAGGTCAGAGTCCAATGTCCAGGTTTTAACTACATTTTAGGACATCATTTTGCAAATTTTAGTGAGTATAAAAACACCTGGAGAGCTTGTTAGAATACATATCCTGGGTCCCAACCCCAGAGTTTCAGATTCAGTGAGTCTGGAGTGGGCCCAACTATTAGCTCCCCAGTGTGTTGATGCTTCTGCTCTGTAGACCATACTGAGAAGCACTGAGCTGAACCAGATTGCTTTAGCAAACACACTTTCAACAATGGGATTGCTTGCTTCAATACATGTCCATCAATTGTAACAAATGTACCACACTAATGAAAGATGTTAATGTGGGAAAGTATGGGAGGGGGAGGAGGTGGGGCATATGGGAATCCCCTATATTTTTATATAACATTTATGTAATCTAAAGCTTCTTTAAAAATAAAAATAAAAATAAAAATAGAAAAAACAAAACAAAAGCAATGTGATTGCTGGCCTCTGAATCTCACCAAAATGGAATCCTTCTAAACCTTGCATAATTTGATTTATATCTGATTATAAACTCAGTAGGATGGATATCTATTAAAGGGTATTAATGTTGTCCATTAACGTAATGTTAATAATATTAATTTAGAGCTTGAAAAGGACCTTGGGGACTGTCTAATTCAACCTCTTCATGTTACAAAAGAGTAAGCATGACTTGCTCAAATTTATTGGAGAAATAAATTTCCTGGTTCAATAAACTTGTCAAGAAATCAGTTGATGGTGGTTCAGGTTGTCCAGTTCTGGCCAACTAAATCCATTCAAAGCCAAAGGCACGTGATCTGGGGTGGGTTTGTGATGAGAACCCACCTCCAATGGCTTTGGCAAAGCTGTGTTTGTGAATCCAGCCTCTCCATTCATGTGCCCAGCAGAAATTGTATGTGGCCTGGGATGTCAGTTCTTTCAGAGGCTGATGATGGACTCTCTCTGGTTGGTATGAGTGGGAAGAGGAATGTACATCCACATAAGTTATGAGAAGTTTTATTGTGTTTTTCCTGAACATGGACCAGAGAGCCTGACTCAGCCAGAATTTCTCATTACTGCTTGCTTTAAAATGCCCCTGCTCCAGACTGAGGTTTTCACTTGCCCCTAGTTCCTCTGCACTTGCTCTCAGATCAACTTTCTAAAGCATATCCAAACAGGTCAAGAACACCCTATTCATATTCCTGTCTTTAAAAACTGTTTAAACAACACTTTATTTTTCATAGATGAGTTTTTAAGGGGGCTTTTGCTCTTGCCCAAGTCCCATCTCAATGCCATAGTGTCTGCTTCGAGGAGTTTCGGGAGTGAAGGCTATGTTGAGACTGATTTGAGTTATCACACAGGGAGTAGAATGGGATTGGGTCTTGACGAGGCTTATTATTAAATATCTACAGCTGGGGAATGATTCGGGAGGGAGTATAGATGGGCAGGGCCTTGGGAGATTTTCTGGGATGGCAGCAATCCTTGTTTGTGGGAAGGAGGTTTTTAAGTACGCCTGGCTGGTTTGGACAAATAAAGAAATGAGACATAATTTTACAGTGGAATGGAAGCTTTATATCAGAGCCCAATTATGGTTGTAGATAATCAGTAGGAACTTTATAACAATGGTGACCTTGATGCAGAACTAGGGCACAAGGGTTTGGGGTGAGAGGGACATTTATATTACTGTATAACTTTTAAAAACTCTTTAAATTTTGCTATATAAATGCATTACTTTTTCCAATAAGAGAAAACCAGAGCTTTGCTCTTATAAAAGAGTAACTAACCATGGCTTCAATGGTATGAGATAAATGATTGAATACAATCACCCCAAAGAGAGATCATTGGTAAGAAATGAAAATAAACTACCCAGAGGTAGCCCTCCAATCCTTCATGACATCTTAGAATTTGCCTTGTGACAGCCCATTGCTCCTAGGGGTATAGCATCTGTGATCGAATTCCAAACATGTACGAGGCCCCATGCTGGGTGCTGTGAGGTATAGCAATATTGGTTTAAGTTTTGGAAAAAATGTGACACATTCTCATACAAAAAAGACTCATAGGATGATATCCAGAAATGCATAATACTTCTGCCTAAGAAGGGAGGACCATGTTGATTGTGAAAACAACATGGAGAAGGCAGAATTTAAACAAGTCCTGGATGGGATGGCAGCGCCTGAACCACGGAGGGGAGCCAGGCTTTGGGGGCCTGAACCCAGCCTGTGAGGTAGGAAACTATGATGACAATGGGGATATCCATTTGGCTTCATTGGTATACACTGATAAGACTTATTGGGGCTAAATTTGGAGTTTGTGGGAGGGATGTGAATGCCAGTAAGGGAGTTTGAAAGGAGCATTGTACTTTTGGGCTCGGGAGTAATATGGCTGTGGCAGTAATTTTAGGCTGATTGTATTTTCTAACATGTGCAGAGGATATGGGAGGAAAAGCAGTTGGAATTTAGAAGGCCACTTTTCTTGCTGGAGGGATGCTTGGGGTTCAGTTATTTCAGAGGCCATCTGGAGAAGATGAGAGAGAAGAAGTAGGGTCTCAGGCCTAACAACGGCAATGGTTGGACTTGCTGGATGCATTGACCTTCCACTTGGCATGTCTTTTGAGAAAGCCTTGTGCCCCTGAAGGGAGTTTCACAATCATTGTGCAACCTGAGGTCAAGGCCTTACCTAGGCTAGAAGCCAGGGTGATGGGCAGAGCTGGGATCTGGGAGGCATTGTGGAAACATGCAAAATTTGGCAAGAATTTGTAACTGGCTGGACATATAACAGAATGGGAGGAGCTATGGGTGAGAGCTGTCGTTCTAGAATCTTGAACTGGACGGTTGTGAAGACATGGGGAAAATTTGTCATATAGAGATGAGTGAGATGATGACACTAATAATTACAGTTGTTGCAATGCATTGAACACATTTATGCCTGGCATTATAAATGAGTTCTTTTATTTGATCCTCAGACCTTTTAGAGGGTACACATTATTACCTTCACTTTATAGCTGAGAGGTATAAACAAAAACAAAACTTTGTCCAAAGTCACACAGCCATTAAGTCAGACGCAGGCAGTTTGACCCCAGAATCTGTCATCTCTTGGAAGGCAGGTGCAAGGAGAATTTAAAAATGGCACAGAATAAAGTGGACAAAGAAGCCCACAAGCCTAGTACTAGTGAATCAGAGAGCAACTGAGGAGTCTGTTAGGAAGCTGAGAACTTTCATAGTAGCGTTGTTTCCTGTAACAAGAAAATGAACACAATCTGAGACTGGTAATGTAAAATATGACCCGTGTATTCAATGGGTTACTATGCAGAAGTAACAAAACAGATGAGGTAGGTCTGTGTTATTGAACTAGATAGATGCACATTAAATGCTGATGAGTGAAAAAACAAGTTACAGAACATCTCGTTTCATAGAATCCCATTTGTGTAAAATTTATAGACATCTTTGTTTAAGCACTAGAAAGACACCTGGAAAGGTACTCTTTAAATTATTGAAGGCAGTTAATGAGTTATTTAGGGGTGATGATCAGAGGAATTTGGATGATTTTTATTTTCTTTTTGTTTTCCTATATTATTTGAATTTTCTAAAATTATTACAAATTAGCAAAATAATAAAAATGAATCAATAAAGCTATTTTTACTTCAAAACAGAATGATCAGTTGTGTTAAAAAACAAACAAAGAGACTGAAGGGGAAAATTAAATTTGATTTTGCTTCAAGGATGATTTGTTGTTCTCCAGTGACATGGCACAGGCAATTAGTCATTCATTTCCTCTCCTTTCCACTTCTTTTTCTACAAAAATGAGCAATAAAATTTAAAACACAATTCTGTTCACGGGAAGGCCAGAATACAAATGTCCTCAGTACTTGGTAAAATAACTTTTATGATGGAAATCGCGAACCAGAGAATGTGACCTGCCCTCATGGATCCCCATTCAGAAAATTCAACTTTCCAGGCTGAATGTTCTGTCTTGTTTGTTTGCTTGCTTTGTTTTGTTTTGTTTTACATTTTAATTTGTTCTGTTCCTGGTTATAGTACAGACAAACGACAGGATCTCTCAGCATCTTTTTGTCATCAAGTGTGTCTCTTCATCTCTAGATCAACTTTGCCAGTTCTGTTTAAAAATCAATACACAGGACACTCATACATTTTGCTTCAGAGCCAAATGCTGTTTTATACTTTGATTCCTATTTGAGCAGCACTTAGAAGGCTATAGGACTCATGGATTAATACAGTAAGATAAAATCTTTAAAACTCCTTCATTGTGATACATGCCAGAGGGCTTATACAGAATTAAGTGTGGGTCTTTTGCTATGTATTCCTTCAAGCCCATTTGTTCTTGCTCCTTAAAGAGATTTTTACAGCCATTAGAGCTCCTTACCTAAAAGCCCTGTATATCTCAAGGAATTGTCACCATCACAAGCTAGGGCCAAATGGCATAATACTACCACAGAAAAGGTAAGCTTTAAGGACGAATGAAGCCCCCTTGATTTTTACCTGTTTCATTATTGTGTTTTAATTTTAAAACTATTGTTATCAGCCCTACTAGATCAGTACCTTTTGTGGAAACCTGCTGAAAGGAAGATAACTCAGTAACCAGTTCTCCACGACTCAGTGAAGAAGGTGTCACACCACAGCTAAGGGAGGTGTTTTTCTCAGGAGAGAAAAGATTTGAATTTTTGAGTCTGACATTCCCTTTTCCTACAAAATGGAAGGATTTTTGGCAGACTCCAGAGCCATCACTTGTTCTGAGGAATATTATAACTATGAGAGAGAAGTTCATCTACCAGGCCCACTGTCCTATTTGACAATCTTCTGCCATATTTAATATATATTTTACATGGTATAAATTTACCATTGTTTATGAATTAATTGTATGGTTACTTCCTGAGGGGAGCCTGTCTTTTACTTTTATATAACCTAATTATTAGAGCTTTTGAAAAGCTTTTAGGAAACATTTATAGAAGCTGTAGAAATGGCAGCTAAACTGAGAAACTTGACTAAATCATCGAAAAGTTTCTCTGGTATTGTTGACAACACAAAGTAAAGTTTATACCGATGCCTTGGCCTTTTGGTTTTGCATCAACTTTTTCAAAAGCTGTCTATTCTTGGACTTTTGCTATACCACTAAAAAATAGCATGCTATGCCTTATGTCTGATTTGTGATTAAACCTGATGGCATGAAAGGAATGAGACAGTGACCAAATCTTTGAAAATGCTATAAATTTTAAAGGACTTTTGTGGAATTTGACATTGGAATTGAAGTTGCTGAGCCAAGTGGTCATGTTACCTATAATAGCTACATGGGGTTACCCTGGCAACATGAGGCCCATGGATTTGATGTGTTTCAGGGAAAAGGCTCCACTTTCCTGGCCTTTTGATCTAACACTGTTAACTTTCCTTTCTTGGCTTTAAGCATAAGACTTTCTTGAGAATAGTTATGGAGACCAGAGACAGCTCCCCTTCTCATCCATCGGCTGAGCCACTGTGGTTCTCCTTATTCTCGTCAATTGCCAAAAAACACTGGTGAATTCTATGATTTGCCTAACACCCAAACTGCGGAAATGAACATTTCCTCCATTCTACTCCTCTATTCATGATATCCAGCTTTCTGTTCCAGATTCTACCCTGAATGGGAAAACATACACCCACATACACAACGCACGGCTCATGTTCTATCAGCCTTGAAGAGTTGATGAATTTTTGTATTACATTTGGTGTTGGATATGTACTAATTTTAGGGCAAACATTTTAAGCCATCCCCAGTACTTTATTAGCTATCATTGACTAGCAACAACAAAAAGAAGAATATCGTGTCACTTTCTGAGAGCTACTATGAGTCATGCTTTATACATACTATCTTATTTCATTCTCACACAGACATTAAACATTAGTTATCTCCAGCCTGGTTTTACAGATGAGATAACTGAAGTTCAAAGAGAGAGTTATATCCCAGAGAACATAGCTAAAGATCAATAGAACCAGGATCGTCTGATTCTAAAGCCTTGATCACTTGCACTTGTTCACAATATGGTCGTTGTCAACATGATCTTTTAAACATTGAAAACTGAACTTTTAAAGGGATTAGTTGTTCAGAGAAGACAGGAGAACCAGATTCTCCTGAGTATTGGTAACTTGTACCAGACAGTATGGTGCTACATCCATTGTTTCCTTTATCCCTTCCTCCATCAGCCCCTACTTTCCCCCCACTAGGCCTCTTTCCTTTCCTGCCTCCCTTCCCCCTGCAAACCTCCTTCCCTCCCTCCACCTCTCCATCTTCCCTCCATCACTCCCTCCTTTTCTTCTTCCCTCCTTCCTCCCTCTCTCCATTGCTCCCTCTACCTTCCAAGCCCAAAGCCATACAGTGTGTAAATGGTAGAACCAGAATTTGAACCCCAGAGATTTGATTCTTGTGGCCTCTATCTGAACACACTATGTTATGCTTAAAATAAATTTTATTTCACCAGGTAAAAGTCAAAGAAATGCGAACTAAAACAATGAGATTTCAATGCCCGCTCGACTGAAAAAGTAAAAGCTTAAAATAAATCTATAGCATTTGATGCTGGAGAATGTGCAGTGACTCAGAAACTCTTACATTATGGAGAATATAACTGGCACGGTATTTTTGGAAAATAATTTCACTTTATCTAGGAGCAATTAAAAACTGCATATGGTTTGGCTCAGCCTTTCCTCTTCCAAGAATCTATTCTAAGAAACCAGAAAAAAAAATACACATAAAGATTTGTCAGCTGAAACACTATTTTGAGTAAGAAAAACAAGAGGAGGCAATAAAAATTCTTAGCTGAGGTAAATCATTAAGGAAAATGTGGTAGAAATGCAATGCATCCATTAAAAAAAATGTAGCTTTAACCTTTTTGTTGTGGTATATAGCATGCTAACAGAACAGTCCACAAAAAAGTACAACTTAATGAATTATTGCAAAGAAAATACCCTTGTGTCTACTTCTCAAATCAAGAAAGGGACAACATCCCAGAAGCCCCAGCCTTCTTGTTCACAGCTTCTCCTGATTTGATGATCATCATCTCTGCTTTTCTTACCAAGGATGCAATCCCTTAAACAAGGTGGCTTAATGATTCCTGTTTTAGAATGCTGTATAAATGAATCCAGATGATATATATTTTATTGTGGCTTAATTTTTTCAGGCACTATTTACCCATTCTACTGTTGATGCAATTTGGCTTATTTTCAGTTTTGGATTTAAAACAAAGCCACTTTGAAAATTCAGATACTTCTCTCCTGGTGCACATGAGCACACATTTTTTGCATTTGTGTTGCTATCTATCCTGGTGGTATTATACAGAGGGTCTGTATATCTTCAGCTAGACTGTGTCCTGTTAATCTATTTTCCAGAGTAACTTCGCCAATTACTCTGTTACTAGCCACATTTGAAAATTCTTATTGCTTGACTCTCTTGCCAACTCTGCATACTGTTTTTAAGGGTCAGTTTCAGTTTTTTGGTTCCTTGGGTTATTTTCTTTAATCTTCTCCTTATTGATTTATAGAAGTTCTTTATACATTCTGATGACAAGTCATTTGGGCTCTGTGCTTTGCCCACTGTCAGGAAAATATTTTCTTAAATTTTCTTCTAAAGTCTTTATGATTCTGCTTTTGGTATTTATGACTATGGTCTATTTGAAATTGATATTTAAGGTTGTTGTGAGTTACGAATCCCAAGTCATTTTTTTTCCATATAGACACCCACTTGTCCCATGAAATTCATTGAAAAGATAGCCCTTTCTTAATAATCTGTAATGCCACCTTTTCATAAATAAAGTATGTTTGATGACAGCTGTCCTAATCCTAATCTTAATCCAAAATCCAACCCTAACACAAACATTAAACCTACTCCTAAATTTAACTCTTACTCTAATACCAATGCTAATCCTAACGACATATATTAATTCTAGTCCTAACCCTAACCCTAAACCTAAGACTAACCTAAAGCTGGAAAAACAATAACCCTGATCTGAAATCTAACCCTAATCCAGATTAAATCTCATCCAAATAATAACTCTAAATCTAAAGCTAACCCTCAACCTAAACATAACTATAGACCTATTCCTAACTTCAGGCCTAATCCTAATACTTACCCTGACCCTAAATTTAACCATTAACCTAATCTCATTATTTGAAATTATTGAGACTTTCTTTATGGTCCTGTTCTTTATATCAATTTTTGTAAATGCCCCAGGTAGCTGGAAAGGAATGTGTATTTTGCAATTGCTGGGTGCTATGTTCCACACATGGCTATAACTTTTAGGTCAAGTTTGTAAACCATATTGTTCAAATCTGCTCAATTTTATTGATGGGTTCCTGTTTTTTTCTATATAAAATAGATATATCAAAATTCTCCATTATATTTATACATTTTTCCATTACTCCTTGTATAACTTTTTTTTTTTTTTTTTTTTTTTTGCATTACTAGGGAGCCAGAGATTGAACCCAGGACTTTCTATGCAGGAAACAGGCACTCAGCTGCTGGAGCCACATCAGCTCCCACTTCTTGTATAGCTTTTTGCTTTATATATTTTAAACCTTTGTTATTAGATACATGCAATTTTAGAATTGCTGTATCTTCCTAATGAATTAGATGCTTTATGATTATGTGGTGACCCTCTTTATATGTCATGATGTTTTTGAGATTAAAATATATTGTAACTGGGGGAGCAAATGTGGCTCAAGCAGTTAAGTGCCTGCCTCCCACATGGGAGGTCCTGGGTTTGGTTCCTGATGTCTCCTAAAGAAAATAAACAAACAATGAGCAGACAAGTAAAAACAATGATTAGACCATGACCAAAACCAATGAGCACAAGACTACCAAAAAAAAATTGAGCAGACAATGAGCAGATAACAAGCAAAGAGAGCAGGGAGCCAGCTCAGGGGGAGCTGATGTGGCTCAGTTGTTGAGTGCCAACCTCCCACATACAAGGTCCCAGATTCAGTCCCTGGTCTGAGTTTACTAATTCTTTCTTCAACTGTACCTCAAAAAAATTTATATTTATATATAGTATCTGATATTAATACAGCTAGACCAATTTTCTTTTGGTTAGTATTTGCATGTTATATTTTTAAAAATCTTTTTACAGTTAAGTAATTTTACCTTATATTTTACTGTGTGTCTTGAAAATACCATCTTGTTGGATTATTTTTTATACTGTCAGTCTTCTTTTAATTGAATTATTAACTCCATTTACATTAAATGTAATTACTTATATAATTGGTTTATATCTATTATCTTATTATATTTTTTCAGGGTCTCCTCTGTTATGTCCCTTTCGAATTGATAATTTTTATCATTTCATTTTTTTCTCTAATAGTTGGGGTAGCATTTACTCTTTCCATTCTTTTAAAGAATATTTTAAAATTATAGCATGCATCTGTGCCTCATCAAAAGTTGGTATTAATTAAAATTTTTCACCTAGCTTAAATGCAATTTTAGGGTACTTTAGGTATATGCAAAAACAGGTAGAGATATTTATTTATTTATTTATTTATTTATTTTTTAAACAAATCTATTTCATTGGTACATATTAATAAAGCATACAATTCATTCAATGTGTACAATAATAATATTTGGTATAATCTCATAGTTGTGCATTCATCATTTCAATCATTATTAGAGTATTTTCATTATTTCAATAATAATAGTAAACAAAAACTGACAAACAATAAACAAGAAAATTCTTATTTAAACCCATCAGATGCCATTATCATTGCTTTTTACAGTCAATGTTTATTTTGAGTTACTATCTTCTTTTCTCTTCATTTGTTCCTGTATCTCTCACCTTACAGGTGGGATAATTGTTCTTCTGCCTGAATAATAGTCTTTAAATTTTATTTTTTAAAAAAATTTCCCTAAGGCAGGTCTCCAGCTATTATGTATATGAAATAATGTAATTGTTTTATTTTATATTTAATTATAATTATTTTGTTTTTATTTTATTATTTTTATAATATTTTATTATATTATTTTATCTTGTCTGGAAATATCTTTATTTCATCTTCCTTCTTAAAGAAAACTGTTTCCCTGGGTTTATAATTCTAGAATGGCCATGTTTTCTCTCACTCTGTGAAGATGTCATTCTACTACCTTGTATCTCCCATTGTTTCTGTTAAAAATAAGTAGTTGTCACTTGTTTTGCTGGGCCTTTGATGAGATTCTGTCTTTTTTTCTCTATCTGTCCTTATGATTTTTCTTGGTTGCTTTCTGCTTTTGTCACTATTATTCCTTAGATCTAAATTCCCTTTTATTTATCCTGTTTGGAATTCACTGCACTTTGTAAATCTAAAGATTGATGTCTTTTTTTTTACTGGAAATTTTCAACCCTGATTTCTTAGAATATTGATTCTGCCGCAGACTTTGTCTCCTTCCCTTCTGTGACCTCAGTTAAATAGATGTTAGATTTTTCTCCCTCTATCCCCTATTTCTATGATTCTGATGATTCCTTTTCTGCTTTCCATTCTTTTTTCTCTATATGGATTATTTGGTATAAGTTTTTATGGGCTCTCTTCCAGTTTACTAATTCTTTCTTCAACTGTGCCTGGCCTGGTGTTAAGCCAATCTATTGCATTTTCAATTTCATTTATTGTACATTTAATTTTAAAATTTTTATTCAGTTCTTTTATAAATTTTCAGTGTCATACTTCAGAGTTTCTAATGCCCCATTAGTATTTTCAAATTTGATACTTGTCTTCTTGAACACAGTAAGCATAATATTTTATAATAAATAAATATAAATATTAAATTACAAAATAAAAATATTTTATAATAAATGAATTTGGAAGAAATATTTGTAATAAAAGTAATATTTGAAGAAAATATTCCAAAACAATTATAGTGGTTATTATATTGGTACCTTAAATTTTCTTCTTGATTCTTTTTCATATCGAACAAATTTTCTAAAATAAAGCAATAATTTTCTAATAAGCTAAAAATTTCAGATTATTCAAGGGAAAATAAATGAATCTGAGTTCTAATCTTAATACAATGACTAAATAACTGTGTGGTCCTATACAAGTATAAGAAAATCAGTCAGCCTTAGTTTTCTAAATTCTAAAACAAGAAATTTAAAATGGATGAACTTCAAGGCCCCCTCTGCCGTTGAAATTAAAATGCTGGTCCAAATAAGTTTTGAAGATTGGCATAAAGATGGTTTCCTGGGGATAGGTGTAAAAAATCAAAAAGAAAATGGCAAAATTATAAAAAAAGTCATAACTTGAGGAGAAAAGAGGAAATGCCTAGGAAGGCACATTATTTGCTAGATTTTTAAACCTTGTTCATACCAAGTTGGATGAAAAGTAAAAATATCTGTAATAATTAGCTTAGAATGCATAGACGAGAGAAATAATAAAACGTCTTTTAGAATGAATGTAAAATAAAGCAGGTTCTAAAGTTCTTCTCAATTAGAGGAGAGTTCAATATTATTTTGCTGGAAATAAAGGCCTAAGTGTAAATGGAGATTGGTTGCTCAAAGTGTCACCCATCCATGAATCAAGGCCAATCTTCAAAACTCTTTCTAGTCTGTAATAAGATAATTATAGAAAGTGAGAGAGAGCATTTGAAAGGAATTTTAAAAGCAATTTGATGTTGCTGCAACATCCAAGGCATGATTTTGTATTTTTATACAATATTGGTCTGTGGAAGACTAGAAATTAAAATAACAACAACAACCGGCTTTTTCACCCAAGAGAGTTTGAGAAGCACTGCACTGAGGATGTGTTAAAAACCCTTTTAAACCAATTTAATGCTCAGACCACTTGTAATATCATCTAATAATTCAGTTTTCTCATTTAGATATTTGTTTCTCTTTCTCTTTGTAAGCAATCAATTGTGGTATATTATGCCTTTCTTGGGTAGTAAGTCTAAGGACTTAGTTGGCTGCTGTCATGGTATGACTACTCAATGAAACAGTCCTAATGTGCCATCAAGAGGCATGAGGATAAGGCTTGAGCAAGTGTGGAATATGGGCAACAAGAATGGATCTGGCATCTGTAGATTTAGCATCTGCGTATTTGACCATTGACCAGTTATTGGGACAGCTCAAGGCCTGTGATAATCTTTGGCTTTGACTATGCATGATTTTAAACCTGAGTTCTTGAAGCCTACCATATAGGAGCAAGCCACTTAACATGGGTGGAAGATCACAAAAAGGTTCCTATTCTCCACAATTCTCTGTGTTCACATCCTTGGGTAGAGTCTATCTTTCTTCTTGAATCTAGGCTGGCTTTGTGACTTGCTTTAGCAAATAAAACACAGCACAGGTAATAATATGCAATATATGAAGCAAGGACAAAAGAAGCTCCAGGGGGCAGATGTGGCTCAAATGGTTGGGCGTCTGTCTGCCATATGGAGGGACCTGGGTTCGATCCCCGGGACCTCCCGGTAAAATTAAAAAAAAAAAAAAAAAAATATATATATATATATATAGAAGGCGCATTGGCTGCCAGGCTCTGTGTGCTGCTGAGCTGTCGGGCCCCGGGAGCCATGCAGCAGGATGATGACGTGACAAGGGAGAGACAAGACGAGATGCTCTGAAAGCTGCAGAAGCCAGGAGCCGTGGTGGCGCAGGCAGCAGAATAACTGTCTCCTGCATCGGAAGTCTCCAGGATCGAATCCTGGTGAAGACTGGAGGATGAGAAGAGATGGCAGAAAACAGACACAGAGAATTGCTCAGCGAATGGACACAAAACAGCAAATGGGGAAGGGGGTGTTGGTTAGAATGGATAAAATAAATAAATAAATCTTTAAAAAAAAAAAAAAAAGAAGCTCCAAGCCTCACTCTCTTGGAACCATCAGCTACTACATGAACAATGCTGAGCCAAATGAATTATGAGAGACTATGTGAAGTCAAGGCAAGTTGTCCCAGTTGAGGCTATACAAGACCAGCCATTCCTAAACAACTATCAGACAGTGAGAGAGCCCAACCACTATCAGTACACTGCAGACACACGAGCAAGCACAAGTGAATCACAAGCAATGACAAATGTTTATTCTTCTTAGTCATGGAGTATTGGGATGGTTTGTTATACAGCATTAGCTAACTGATACTGCATTCATATCCCAAATGGGTTTTTAAAGTAGAATTTACAAATATTGTGGAGGTGGGTTCCTCACAGATGTAAATTCTTACACAGAAATGAAACTTTCTTGCATAAAAGTATATGCATCCAGGCCTGGACATTCACCCATTTTACCATGAAAATTTAGGGTGATTTGACTACCCACCTCAGAAAACAACCACCCAATAAGTTAGGTCGCTGTTATCATACCATCAACCTTTATTCAAAGTCCCCCTTGGAAAAATCCCATCTCATAGCCAAATAGTTGAAGGCTATATTCCACAGATGTCAAATTCTTCAAGAACACCGTTTTAAATCTCAGATTTCACCCATGTCATATTCTAATACTGCACTTATTTTCTGGGGACTGATTTTTTCCTTTTAAACTAATGAAATACTCCCACAAATCAGGAGCCAGATGCCTTATTGGGTGGTAGTGACATTTTAAACTATGTGTTAATAAAAAAAAATACTAAGAAAAAGAAGAAAAAAGAAACTCACTTAAATATTTAATGTCACTTCCAACAATTGTTTCCATTTCTTGGAAAAATTCCTAGCATAATAAATGAAACAAACATTTCCATCATATATACATTTATTATTTCCACATGGTGTGTGTGTATGTAGTATATGCAATTAGGTTTGCTTTCAAAAATTAGAAATGCTTTAAATCTCACACACAGAATCATCTCTCTTTCATCAGGGTCCCTGGCAGCCAGGATATTCTCACAGAAACTGGACAGACTCATAGCAACTCTACAACTGTGCTCCTTGGAGAATTAATTTCATGTCTTTGGTACTTTCACAATTTCTTTTATTTGTTTAAGCCATGAAGGAATGTCTGTGTCTGATTCAGTGGGTTTCCCTATCTTTGCCCATCCATCTTCCTTTCTTTGAAGTTCTCAGATGTCCTTAGTCCTTCAAGGGTACTTCGATTGCCACAATGATTTCTACCCACTTCGCATCTATTTGTGCAAGTTTCCTTTAAACACAGCTTTCCTGGGCTTTACCAAGAGAAGTGGCATTGCCTCATGTCCTTGCTTCCTGGTGCATAGATTGAAGGATCATCCCTCGGTAGCCATTCTCTGAACTTCAGGAGAACTTCAAATTACATAGGCTGACATTCAGTTTCTTGCTTTGTGACCTCGGGGAGGTTCTTCAACTTAATTTGCTTATTTGTCAAAGATAGTAATAATACTTTTAGTCTGAGCATGGTAGGTTTTTCTGAGAATGAAAAATGATATTTTAACACTAATGGTAGAACTTACTAAACAGTAATTGTTATTCTTAGCATTAGCTGTGTTCATATTGAGCAACTTTTTTTCACAGCAAATATCAAAAAGACATAAATTGCACAGGCTATTCTCTGAAATTTATTACTTTATTAAATTGGTTAACACTGCAACTAGAAAAAGAAAAGTGCATTCTAGAGATGACAATACACTGGGGATTCTGGGCAATTTCACCTTTCTAGAATGTCTTTGCCAAGCTTCTCAAGAGGTGTCTGTTCTCACTGCCACTGCTTTTTCACCTACTAATTATTCTGCAATCACATGCCTTCATCACACCATTTAACTTGGAAACATTATAAATGCCATCCAAATTGCCAAGCTCAATGGATGTGTTTATTTTCCTACCTAAAGTCTCCATATTTGAAAGTTGACCATAACTTTTTTAAAAGATTAATTTAATTAATTAATTTTTCTCCCACCCACCTTGTTGTTTGTGCTTACTGTCTGCTCTCTATGTCTGTTCATTGTATGCTTGTCTTCTTTTTCAGGAGGTACTGGGAACCGAACCCAGGACCTCCCATGTAGGAGGGAGGAGCCCAATGGCTTGAGCCACCTCTGCTCCCACTTGTTGTGTCTCTCATCGCGTTCCCTCATGGTTATTCTTCATTGTGTCATCTTATTGTATCATCTTGTTGCATCAGCTTGCCGGGCCAGCCTGCCTTCTTTAGGAGGCACCAGGAACTGAACCCAGGACCTCCCATGTGGTAGGCAGGTGCCCAACTGCTTGAGCCACATCCACTTCCTGACCATTTCTTTTTGAAATTCTATATTACCATGTGTTTTAGCTTGCTAAAAGCTGCTGAAAGCAATATACCAGAAATGGGTTGGCCTTACAGTGACGATTATTAACGTATAAGCCAAATCTAGGCTTCATCAGGTGATGGTTTTTTCCCCAAAGATGGGCTATCAGAGATCCTGGACTCCTGCACATGGCAAGGCACAATGGAAGTGTCTCTGATCTATCCCTTCTCCTGTGCATCTCATTGCTTTTAGCTTCTGGCTTCCTCTGGCTCTCTCCCTCCTTGGTTCCCTTGATTTCAGCCTCTTGCTGTGGCTTTCTCTTTCTACTTCTGTGTGTCTCTCTCTGTATTCATATGGTTTATAAAGGACTCCATTAAGAGAATTAAGACCCAGCCTGGGTCATGCCCTACTGAAGTTATCTAATCAAATGGAAGGTCCCACAACAATAGGTTTACACCCACAGGAATGAATATGATCTTTACTAAAAATTTCATACTACCATACCCTATCTTTATAGTAATTTAAAAAATCATAGACACTTTTATTAAACACTTATTATGAGCCAGGCAATGTTTGTGGTGCTTTATATGGTTTATTTTATTTAATATTATTTTATGAGGTGAGTTCTATTTTAATCCCTATTTCACAGAGAAGGGAATTGAGTCACAAATAGAGGTTAAGAAACTTACCTGAAGCTGAATGCCTGTAAGTGTCAGAACCAGGATTTGAACTCATCATTTGACCTTAAGGAACACATGCCTATAATCTGAGCCTGTACTCTGGTTTGGATTTCTCTCTTTTCATACTTGCTCACCAAATTGACACTTCTTTATCCTTCAAAATGAGGACTTAGATGAAGTCATCCCTGGAACATCACAATGTGAATTTTGCGCCCATTAACTCCTGTGTATACTCTTCTAATATATGATATGACACTGAAATTGCCAGTTGAGTTTCTGCTTCCTCTTCTGTGCTGTTAGTAGCTGCATTCTGGGTTTTTTTTTTTTAAACATCCTAGTACACTTAAAAATAATCAAGAGTTTTTCCATCATACTGGGGTAAAGAAATGACACTTCTTGTAGTCAGAGGCAGTCAGCTCTTCCCGGGCCCCACCTGAGCACCCCCCTGAGCCAAATATGTCAGTGTCTTCCTGAGTACCTGTAAACTTATGATAACAGTGTGATGGGCAAGTTGTTGTGAGGTGCTTGGTGATAGAGACCCTGGCCTTTCCATCTTGCATGTGACACCAGCACAGTGCCTGTTCCAGGGCCAGCACTCAGTAAAGTTTGTTCATGTGAAGTATGTTAATTTTTAATATATAGAGTTGAAGCAATTGGACAATTAGCTTGAAGTATGAAATGATTTTGTGTCACTTGGCTACTTTCTTTATAAGGAGATTAGTGGTAATATTATCCAGACAGTTATCTACCTCAGACTGGAAGTGATCAAAAGACAATACCAGAATCACTACACCCCTGTCATATCCCTTCACTGCACAACTTCTCACTTCCACTTTATGAGAGATTTTGCCCATATGGACATTGGCTTACAACCTTCTTCTCCCTCTCTATTTCCTGTAAACCTATCTTCCATATTCTAGCTCTCTGAGTCTGCTCAATTTGCTTAATTCATATCAGAGTGGCCTTGTAATATTTGTCTTTCAATGTCTGGCTTGCTTCACTGAACATAAGGTCTTCAAGATTCATCCATGTTACCCCGTGTGTTAGCACTTTATTCCTTCTGAGAGCTGAGTAATATTCCATTGTGTGTATGTACCACATTTTGTTTATCCATTCATCTCTTGATGGACACCTGGATTGATTCCAACTTTGGGCAATAGTGAATAATGCTGCTATGAACATTGATGTGCATATATCTGTTCATGTCCTTGCTTCAGTTCTTCTGGGTATATACCCAGCAGTGCAATTGCTGGATCATATGGCAGATCTATAGTTAGTTTTTTGAGGGACTGCCAAACTGTCCCCACAATGGCTGCACCATTCTACATTCCCACCAGCAGTGGATGAGGATTCCCCTTCTTCCACATCCTCTCCAACACTTGTAGTCCTCTGTTTTTTTAATGGCTGCCAGTCTAATGGGTGTAAGATGGTATCTCATCGTAGTTTTGATTTGCATTTCCCTAATAGCTAGTGATGTTGAGCATTTTTTCATGTGCTTTTTAGCCATTTGTATTTCTTTGGAGAAATGTCTGTTCAAATCACTTGCCCATTTTTTAAATGGTTTGTTTTTCTTTTTATTTTCAAGATATAGGATTTCTTTATATATTCTGGATATTAGGTTCCTATCAGATATATGGTTACCATATATTTTCTCCCATTGGATAGGCTGTCTTTCCACTTTCTTAATAAACTCCTTTGAGGTGCAAAAGTTTTTAATTTTGAGGAGGTCCCATTTATCTACTTTTTCTTTTGCTGCTCATGCTTTGGGTGTGAAGTTCATGAAGCCATTTCCTATTACAAGTTCCTGTAGATGCTTCCCTACATTATCTTCCAAGGTCTTTATGGCCTTGGCTCTTATATTTAGATTTTTGATCCATCTTGAGTTTATTTTTGATTAAGGTCCGAGATGGTGTTCTGCTCTCATTCTTTTGGATATGGATATCCAGTTCTCCAAGATCCATTTGTTGAAGAGGCCATTCTCTCCCAGTTGAGTGGGCTTGATGGCCTTGCAAATATCAGATGATTGTATATGCAAGGATCTATATCAGAACTCTCAATTTGGTTCCATTGGTCGGTATGTCTATCCTTGTGCCAATACCATGCTGTTTTGACCACTGTAGCTTTGTAATATGTTTTAAAGTCAGGTAGTGTTATTCCTCCAATTTCATTTTTCTTTTTCAATATGTCTTCAGCTATTCAGGGCCTCTTGCCCTTCCAAATAAATTTCATAGTTAGTTTTTCCAATTTGGCAAAAAATGCTGTGTTGATTTTTATTGGAATTGCATTAAATCTGTAGATCAGTTTGGGTAGGATAGACATCTTAATGATGTCTTCCCATCCATGAACAGGGAAAATTCTTCCATTTATTTAAGTCTTCTTTGATTTCTTTTAACAGTGTTGTGTAGTTTGCTGTGTATAAGTCATTTACATCTTTAGTTAAATTTTTTCCTAGGTATTTGATTATTTTAGTTGCTATTGTAAATGGGATTTTTTCCTTGATTTCCTCCTCAGATTGCTCGTTATTGGTGTACAGAAATGCTACTGATTTTTTCACATTGATCTTATAACCTGCAACTTTACTGAACTCATTTATAAGCTCTAGAAACTTTGTTGTAGATTTCTCAGGGCTTTCTATGTATAGGATCATGTCATCTACAAATAATAAAATTTTTACTTCTTCCTTTCAATTTGGGTGCCTTTTATATCTTTTTCTTGCCTAAGTGCTCAAGCAAGTACTTCTAACACAAAGTTAAATAGAAGCGGTGATAGTGGGCATCCTTACCTTGTTCCCTATCTTAGAAGGAAAGCTTTTAGGATTTCACAATTGTATAGGATGTTAGCTGTGGGTTTTTCAAATATACCCTTTATCATGTTGAGGAGGTTTCCTTCTAACCCTATCCTTTGCAGCGTTTTTATCAGGAAAGGCTGCTGCATTTTGTCTAATGCTTTTTCTGCATCTATAGATATGATCATGGGATTTTTTTCTTTCGATCTGTTTATGTGGTGTATTACGTTGATTGATTTTCTTATGTTGAGCCATCCTTCCATACCATGGATGAAACCCACTTGGTCATGGTGTATAATTTATTTGATGTGTTATTGAATATGATTAACAAGTATTTGTTGAGGATTTTAGCATCTAGGTTTAACTCAGGGAAGCCAATGTAGCTCAGTGTTTGAGCACCGGCTTCCCACATATGAGGTCCTGGGTTCAATCCCTGGCCCCTGGTACCTAAAAAAATAAAAAATAAAAAATAAATAAAAAGACAATACCATACAGCAATTTTGCATTATGTCAATGTATAAGTTCATAATGCTGTATCAATTGGAATTGCTTTCTTATATCTTTTCTAAGTTCTTTCTGCAATAATTTAATACTATGAATAGCAAAATCAATATCATTTAGGATATTTGGGTGGCAAGTAATAGGAAATTAAACTCAAATTGACTTAATCAAAAGAGGATATTCTTCTTTTGGCTTTGTGTAATTGGAAAGTCCTAGAATGGTTCTAGCTTTGGTTTTGGCTTGATCCTGGACTCGTTGTCAGGGACCAAGTTATTCTCTATTAGTCTCACTATTCTTTTGCTGTGTTGGCTCCATTTTCAGATGGGGTCTTCTCTTATGGTCGTCCAGTATTTATAACAGCCCAAGACGTTATACTCTCAAAAACTAAAGTCCTAAAGAGAATATCTCTTTCCATTCACTTAAGACAAATCTCAGTTAGCCTAGATAACACGTGATAACATGTGATTGGCTTGATTTCACCATCCCTGAAGCAAATACCTTGGTAATCAAAATAGCCACCAATTGATTAAAGCTGAACAATGCATTCTACCCCCTGGAGCGGGAGCTGGACAATGCACCTCTTTGTCTCCTTGCTATACTGTTTCCACTCCGCAAAACACATATCCTAACTGAGGAGAAAGGGTTGTATAAGCAAAATATTTTTATCAAAAATAGGATAAATGGAGATTGGGGGCCAAGATGGCGTTAGTGTAGGAGGGCGCACACTGCAAGCTCCCAGACCAAGGCGGATTGTGGACGGGGTCCTGCCCGGGGGTCTGTGCTGTGCACACGTGGAGTGAGAAGCTTGGGACATCTATCTGCGCGGATCAGCGGCGTGGACTGAACGATGGAAATTCGTGAGTTTTGAGGCTGCCGGTGGAGGTTGGCACAGGCGGCTGTGCCCCGTGGTTAGGGAAAAAAAAATAAAATTAAATAAAACGGCCATTTGGAGCCGCGGGCGGGGCGAAAAAGAATTATTTTCTGGGGATCTGGCTGCCTGGCGCCCCTTGGACCTTGTGTGAACAGAGCAAACGAGCTAATCAGCACGCGGTGAACCAGAGGGGGGATTTTGGTCGGGAAACGCAGCTGATTTCCCTAGCCACCCAGGGATAAGACCCGGGCCGCTGCGGAGCCAGGAGGAAGGGACACTTCCCAAAAAAGGGAGGGTTCTGTTGGAAGACAGGGACGGGTACTTTATATTTTTAGACATCCATCTGGCTGCCTGCACCGCCCCATAGCTTTGGGGAACAGATAAGCCGACCTGAAGCAGCATTAGGCTGAGAGCAGACGCGAATCTACACTCAAACTGAATTACTGAGCAGCCCAGTGACGCTGGAGCTCGGCGCCAGAAGGGGTGGAATCCGCCATCTTTAGCACTCCTCACTGACTAACATCAGAGCTTCAGCTAACCTGGGGAGTCCGGAAAGTGGGACGTGCTTGATTAATTTCCACGGGCCCAGCTAGGGTCCCTTCCGTAAGGGGGTTGGTCTAGAGGAGGAATTATTTTGGGTCCTGCATTTGGCTAAAAAAAAAAAAAAAAAAGTGAGGTCACCTCAACAAATGAAAAATAAATTCTTTTTAATTTAGTTTAATAGCTAAAAGCTGCTTCAGGACCTGAATATAGAACCCTGTGGGGAAATTCATTGATAAACACAAGGAGGCAGGAAGGATCCACGTGGACCCTAGGAGAATCATTGACCCCCCTTAGCTCTGTTTGACTGCTTGCCTGTGTGGATCTTTGATTTCTCTCTGTTACTTTCTGTCTATTGCTATTATTTCCTTTTTCCTCCCCCCTTCCTTTTTCCTTCTATTTTTTTTTTTAAATAGGTGCTGCCAGCTGGTCGCTTCTTTGCTGGGCTTCTTATTCAGTAATTTCCCACTCGCTGTATATATTGATTCTGTATTACAAACTATCGCTTATCCTTCCTGCATCTTTCTGCCTTCTGTTTTCTGTTGTGGCTCTTAGAGACAACATTTTTTCATAAGCCCACAACTTAAGGGTGTTAATTTCTATCCCATCTATTTTGTTTTCTTCTTCTTCGTTTTTCTTTTTTTTTTTTATTAGTATTAACTTTTTCCTTTCAGACCTTTCTTTAATATTTCTCTCCCTCCTCATAATTCTAGCCTTCTAAATCACTATATATATATTCCTCCATTTGTTTTCCCAGTCCATTGTAGGAACTCCATATATTTTCCTAGTACTCTACACTGCCTACACAAGTTAAATATTCATCTCATTAAGTCTCATTTTGCCCCTCTTCTAACTTTTATCAATATTTCTATTATCCTTCTGCCTTCCTTACATCTTCTGATTACTCTGGCCCTAACCTTTTGCCTTCAAGGGAACATAGAAAGAAGCAAGGAAATAAAATAAGAAGAAAAACTGCCAAAGAGAAAACTTAACTCACACGCAGAACCAACAGCTAAATAAAATTCTAGAGCATAAAGAAAAGCTAATCAACTGAACAAACCCATCAAGATAATATGATGACCAGAGGGCAACAGAAAAATACAAATGACGCTGAGAAACTGGAAAACATGGACCAGTCCAATGCACAAAATAAAAACCAGGAAGCAATGCAGTACATCGAACAACTAATCAAAGCTATCCAAACAAATATCATGGACCAACTTAAAGAACTGAAGGAAGAGATTAAGGATATAAAGAAGGCACTGGGAGAACATACTGAAAAAATAACTAACACACCTAAAAATGTAATGGATATGATGGCGAACAAAGACACAAGTCAAGAAATGAAAAAGACGCTGGACTCACATGGCAGCAGAATTGAACAGGCAGAGGAAAGAATTAGTGATATGGAAGACAATACAGTTGAAATCAAAGAGATTGTAGAAAACATAGACAAAAAGATAGAAAAAATCCAGTATGGTCTCAGGGAATTAACCGATAATGCAAGGCGCACAAACATACACATTATGGGCATCCCAGAAGGAGAAGAGAAGGGAAAGGGAACAGAAGGAGTGTTGAAGGAAGTTATGGCTGAAAACTTCCCAACTCTATTGAGAGAGATGGATGTGCAGATCCAGGAAGCACAGCGCACCCCAAATAGTATAAATCCCAACAGGCCAACTCCAAGACATATACTTGTCAAACTGTCCAATGCTCAAGACAAAGAGAAAATACTCAAGGCAGCAAGAGAAAAGAGAACCATCACATACAAGGGAAGCACAATAAGATTAAGTGCTGATTTCTCAGCTGAAACCATGGAGGCAAGAAGACAGTGGTATGACATAGTCAAAACACTAAAAGAAAAAAACTTCCAGCCACGAATTCTCTATCCAGCAAAATTGGCATTCAAAAATGATGGAGAGTTCAAAATATTCACAGATAAACAGCAAATAAGAGAGTATGTCAAGAAGAAACCAGCACTTCAAGAAATACTAAAGGAATCTCCACAAGTTGAAAGGAAAAAAAAAGGAGAGAGAGTTGGAGGAGAGTTTAAAAAAAACTGAAAAGTCAAAAAGAGAAACAAAACAACATATGACATACATTAACCCAAAGAAAAAATGACTGAGGTAAGAAATTCGTTACGAGTAATAACACTGAATGTTAATGGATTAAATTCACCAATCAAAAGACACAGATTGGCAGAATGGATAAGAAAATATGATCCATCTATATGCTGTCTACAAGAAACCCACCTTCGACCCAGGGAATCAAGAAGGCTGAAAGTGAATGGCTGGAAAACCATTTTACAAGCTAACAATAGCCAAAAAAGGGCAGGAGTATCTATTCTAATATCAGACAAAATAGACTTTAAATGCAAAACTATTGTAAGAGACAAAGATGGACACTACATATTAGTAAAAGGAGTAATCTCTCAAGAAGAGTGAACAATCATCAACATTTATGCACCTAATCGAGGTGCCTCAAAATACATGCGGCAAACTCTGGAAAAACTAAGAGGAGAAATAAATTCCTCTACAATTATAGCAGGGGACTTCAACACACCACTATCATCACTAGACAGAACATCTGGACAGAGAATCAATCAAGAAACTAAGGCACTCAACAATACATTAGAAGATTTGGACTTAATAGACATATACAGAACACTACACCCAAATACAGCGGGATTTACATTCTTCTCCAGTGCACATGGAACATACTCCAAAATAGACCACATGCTAGGCCACAAAACAACACTCAATGAATTCAGAAAGATTGAGATTATACAAAGTAATTTCTCTGACCACAACGGAATGAAGTTGGAAATCAATAAGGGCCAGAAAAACAGGTTAGGCACAAGGATATGGAAGTTAAACAACACACTCTTAGACAAACAGTGGGTCAAAGAGGAAATTTCAAAAGAAATCAGTAAATACCTTGAAAGTAATGAAAACAACAACATAACATATCAAAACCTATGGGATGCAGCGAAAGCAGTCCTGAGAGGGAAGTTCATAGCCATAAATTCATATATTAAAAAAGAAAAGAGAGCTAAAATTGAAGACCTAACTGCACACTTGGAGGAATTGGAAAAACAGCAACAAACTAAACCTAAAGGAAGTAGAAAGCAGGAATTAACCAAGATTAGAGCAGAACTAAATGAAATAGAGAATAAGAAAGCACTGGAAACAATAAACAAAACCAAAAGCTGGTTCTTCAAGAATATCAACAAAATTGACAAACCCTTAGCCAGACTCACAAAGAAAAAGAGAGAACAGATGCAAATACATAAAATAAGGAATGAGCAAGGTGATCTCACTACTGACCCACAGAAATAAAGAGTATCATAAGAGGATACTTTGAAAAATTATATGCCAACAAGAATGACAATTTAGAGGAAATGGACAAGTTTCTAGAAACCCACAAACAGCCGACATTGACGAAAGAAGAAATAGATGAACTCAACAGCCCAATTACAAGTAAAGAGATAGACTCAGTCATTAAAAACCTCCCAACTAAGAAGGGTCCAGGACCAGATGGCTTCACAGCTGAACTCTACCAAACATTCAGGAAAGAGCTAACACCAATTCTACTTAAGCTCTTCCAAAAAATAGAAGTAGAGGGAATATTACCTAACTCATTCTATGATGCCAACATTACTCTAATACCAAAACCAAATAAAGATACCACAAGAAAGGAAAATTACAGACCAATTTCTCTAATGAACCTAGATGCTAAAATCCTTAACAAAATTTTTGCTATTCGCATTCAACAACATATCAAAATGATTATACACCATGACCAAGTGGGTTTCATCCCAGGTATGCAAGGATGGTTGAATATAAGGAAATCAATCAATGTAATACACCACATAAACAAACTGAAAGAAAAAAATCACATGATCATCTCTATAGATGCTGAAAAAGCATTCGACAAAATACAGCACTCTTTCCTCATAAAAACACTACAAAAGATAGGAATAGATGGAAACTTTCTGAAAATGATAAAGGGTATATATGAAAAACCCAAAGCTAACATCATTTTCAATGGTGAAATCCTAAAAGCCTTCCCTCTGAGATTGGGAAAAAGACAAGGATGCCCACGATCACCGCTCCTATTTAACATTGTCTTAGAAGTACTTGCACGAGCACTGAGACAAGAAAAGGACATAAAAGGCATCCAGATTGGAAAAGAAGAAGTAAAAATTTCATTATTTGCAGACGACATGATCCTATACGTAGAAAGCCCTGAGAAATCGACAACAAGGCTTCTAGAACGTATAAAGGAGTTCAGTAATGTTGCAGGCTATAAGATCAACGTTCAAAAATCAGTAGCATTTCTGTACACCAATAACCAGCAAACTGAGGAGGAAATCAGGAAAAAAATACCATTTACAATAGTAAATAAAAGAATCAAATACCTAGGAATAAATTTAACTAAAGAGGTAAAGGACTAATATACAGAAAACTACACAACACTGTTAAAGGAAATCAAAGAAGACTTAAATAAATGGAAAAATATTCCCTGTTCATGGATGGGAAGACTAAACATCATCAAGATGTCTATCCTACCCAAACTAATCTACAGATTTAATGCAATCCCAATAAAAGTCAACACTATATTTTTTAAGAAACTGGAAAAACTAACCACAAAATATATTTGGAGAGGCAAGAGGCCCCGAATTGCCAAAGATATATTGAAAAAGAAAAATGAAGTTGGAGGTATCACATTACCTGACTTTAAAACATACTACAAAGCTACAGTGATCAAAACTGCGTGGTATTGGCACAAGGATAGACCTACTGACCAATGGAACCGAATTGAGAGTTCTGATATAGATCTTCGCATATATAGTCATCTGATATTTGACAAGGCCACAAAGCCCACTCAGTTGGGAGAGAGTGGCCTCTTTAACAAGTGGTGTTTGGAGAACTGGATATCCATATCCAAAAGAATGAGAGAAGAATACCATCTCACACCTTATACAAAAATCAACTCAAGATGGATCAAAGATTTAAATATAAGAGCCAAAACCTTAAAATCCTTGGAAGATAATGTAGGGAAGCATCTACAGGACCTTGTAATAGGAAATGGTTTCATGAACTTCACAGCCAAAGCACGAGCAGCAAGAGAAAAAATTGATAAATGGGATCTCCTCAAAATTAAAAACTTCTGCACCTCTAAAGATGTTATTAAGAAAATTAAAAGGCAGCCTACCCAATGGGAAAAAATATTCGGCAACCATATATTTGATAGGAGCCTAATATCTTGCATATATAAAGAAATCCTACACCTCGAAAATAAAAGGACAAACAACCCATTTAAAAAATGGGCAAGTGACCTGAAAGACACTTCTCCAAGGAAGAAATACAAATGGCTAAAAAGCACATGAAAAAATGCTCAACATCACTTGCTATCAGGGAAATGCAAATCAAAACTACAATGAGATACCATCTTACACCCATCAGAATGGCAGCTATTAAAAAAACAGGAGACACTAAATGTTGGAGAGGATGTGGAGGAATAGGAACCCTCATCCACTGCTGGTGGGACTGCGGTATGGTCCAGCCACTGTGGAGGACAGTTTGGCGGTTCCTCAGAACACTAGCAATAGATCTTCCGTATGATCCAGCAATTCCACTGCTGGGTATATACCCAGAAGAACTGAAAACAAAAATACAAACAGATATATGCACACCAATGTTCATAGCGGCATTGTTCACCATTGCCAAAAGTTGGAATCAGCCCCGGTGCCCATCAACAGACGAATGGATAAGCAAAATGTGGTACATACATACAATGGAATATTACTCAGCTGTAAGAAGGAACAAAGTGCTAACACATGGAATAACGTGGATGAATCTTGAAGACCTTATGTTGAGTGAAGCAAGCCAGGCACTGAAGGATGAACAGTATATGACCTCACTGATCTGAACTGAGGAAAGTGAGCAGTCTCTGAGAACCATTGTCTGAAAGATAGGTTAACAAAGGAGAGTAAGAGAAGAGCAGGCTTTGAGCCATCTCCCATATGGACATAATCTATGGTAAAGGGATAGAGTGTGGTTGCATGTTGGGGGATGGGGCAGATGAGCGGTGGTGTTCCTGGGTTTGGTGGTACAACACTGGGGGGTGGATGGTTTAGGAAGTGCTGGTTCAAATCCCCAGGGCATGCAACTGTGAATCTTGACATTCCATGGGTTAGGAGAGGGGGGTATCATGGGCCCTGGGGGGCTGGGGAGAAGGGAACAGTCAAGATCTAATGGGATGTTTGGTGGTCATGGGGAAGGCTTTTCATTACCTTTCAGTAATGGACACAGGACATGGTAAATATCATCAAAATTATTTAACTATATCATCTAAATTGTAAACTATACTGTAAATCACTGACAATGTTTAGTTGCTATATTTTGCTATCTGCATAACAGTTATAACAATGCTAACAACCAAAAAAAAGGGGGGGGGGGAGTTAATAAGGGGTGGGGAAGGGGGTGTGGTTTGGTATCTGGGAGTCTCTGGCACTCCGTGTGTGACTTTGCTGTGACCTAAAACTTCTTTGAAAATTAAATGAAAAATTGGGAGACAATGGGGATTGAGAGGAGGAAGGTGTCATGGCACACCAGACATCCGATAACACAGTGATAAAGGGAAGGAAAAAAGGGAAAAAAGAAAAGAGAAAGGAAAAAAAAAAAGAATATATATATATATATATATATATATATATATATATTTAAAGGCATTTCTTTTGCTTTTTTGCCCATTTTTTGAATGTCCCAATCCACTAATTATATTTTATTTTGTTTTGTTCTTTGTTTGATTATTTGTTTTTTTTCCTTTTCTTTTTTTTTGTTTTCCCCTGAGTTTCCTTATGTTTTTCTCTTGCATGTAAGCTTATCACACTTGTTTCTTTTTCCTATTAAGTGTATTTGATTATTTTATGGACTAAATATTCATGGAGGATTTGGATCACAGAAGGGTTACAATGGGTACTGCAGGGGATTATTGGGGGGGTGTCTGGGGGGGGTTTCGTGGGGATTGGTTCATCCGAATATACATGAAAGATATTCAAAATCATTCAAAGGATCGGGGGATGGGGCATGGTCACGATGGGTGAATAATCACACAATAAATGAGGGAATCTGAATTCCTAGCCTGGAGAGCTCTGCCACAGTCTCCAAGGGAGCAGCAATAGTCCTCTGAGTGTAGGGACAGTGCCTGTCAAAATAGGATGACCCACTGATGTTTTTTTTTTTATTGATGACTACCCTTGTGAGTCTTTGTTCTTGTAAATGAGACTTAGCCTGCAGTTGTGGGGTGCCTAAGGGTTGCCACCTGAGAGCCTCCTTGTTTCTCAAATGTGGCCTCTCTCTAAGCCAAACTCAGCATATGATTGCATTACCTTCCCCCCAGCGTGGGACATGAGTCCCGGAGATGAGCCTCCCTGGCAACGAGGGATTGATACCAAGTGCCAACTGGCAACACAACTGGAAAAAGACCTTGAATAAAAGGGGGAAATGGTAAAGACAAATGACTTCAAGTGGCTAAGAGACTTCAAAGAGAGTCGGGAGGTCATCCCAGAGGTAACTCTTATGCACACCTCAGTAGGAGCTCATAGAACATCTAAAAGCCTATCACCCCACTCAGAGGGGTTCCTGAGAGCTCCGGAGACACTCTGGTCCTATATAAGGGGGGATAGCCCCAGAAACTGATGCCTTATCAGTGGGTTCTATTTTGGAATCTGTGCTCCTGAGAGTGACAGAATTAGACTCAAATAAGTCCTCCCTGCACATGGTTCACCAGTCCCTTCTATTCAAACCTATATGTGATGCTGGAGTTTTTAGGTATACTTCCAGAGACTGGAGCCTCCTGCCTACCTATGTGCCAGGTGTGCATGAAATCTAGGTGGAGCTGCAACTCCTACCCTACAGCTCAATGGACTCATCCAAGTCACCTGGTGAGGTGACAATGATGGGCAATGGCCATCCCAGGGAATGGAGAGGGCCTGCATCTGCAGGCAGAATCATCCCACCCACCATATCCATGGGATATAAGCCCTCTCTCACTTGGAGTTGGAGTGGACATCACCATCCCAGTCACCTCAGGATTGGGGGAAGAACTATGGACTAGAGTGGACTTGATGTTATTCTCTTGTTCACATATGGTGATTCTAGCAATGCAAGAAATTATAACAATGAGGTGGAGCCAGTGGCCACTTGACACTTTTGGGGTAGGGAGGGGACGAGCAGTTGAAATACAGGGGCTTCTTTGGGAGTTGGAGGTTGTCCTGAGTACTGTTGTGGCAACGGATGTAGGCCATTTTAAATCAGCACACACCACTCAGAACTGAGTGGGAGAGAGTGTGGTCTACGATATGAACTGTGGTCTATGGTTGGTGGCAAGTCTCCAGGATGTGTAAGTTCATTGAGGGTGGTAGGCCACACTTGTGGGAGATGTTTGTGTGGGATGTGGTGGGAGGTGTGGGAAGTGGGCAACATGAGAATCCCAGTGGGTTCCGTGTAATTTTTTGGGTAATCTAAGCATCTCTTAAAATATATGTATATATATATATATAAATAACATTTTTGTAAGCAAATACACATATATGCATATATATTTATATATCATTTTGCAAATGTTTTTATGTATTGTGAGAATTTTGGTTTTTACCCACAATAAAAATAAATTAAAAAGAAATAGGATAAATGGATAATGCATGGCGAAAGTACAACATATCTCCACAAGAAATATGATTTTTCTACTTGAGGCCTTCAATCTAATGAAACACAACAACAACAAAAAACCCTGATATGATTTTTCATGATAGAACAGTTTAGGATAAAGTTCAGAATTTCTAAACCATGGCTGACAACTTCATTAGTATATATATTGTGGTCCTTGGAATTAATATAATTTAGCTTCTAACTCATTCATTTGTGCCCAATAATGATAATGAATACATTAAGCTATGAAAAACCTCTAAAATGCATTCTAAATTTAAATTGTGAATTTACATTATAGTCTCCATATTCTTAGTCCCTAGGTAGATTTATTGCATTTTAATTCCTTGTAAATAGAGATTAACTCAGTGTGTTAGAATGTTTCTACTAGATCAAATAATTAAGAAAAACAGACCATTAATAATTCTTTCAGCACCTCTCCCTGTAGGATTCAGGGGTCTCCGGAATGCTAAGGACACGAGTCAGAGATAAATTGTTCTTTAAAACTAAAGAGATATAAATTAGGGTACTACTATCCTCAAATACAGTTTGAGGATATAAGTTGTACTGTTTAGTATTGGTGGGCAAAGGGCATCATTCAGCTTCTATCATTAACAAGGAGAGCCCATAAACTGAGCCTTATCACAACTCAGCTGCTTGAGATGGTACTTTTTATTATTCATGGTAAAAGTTTTCTATAGGGAAAAGACAATCCCCTTTAGATAATATTGATTAGGCTCAAAATCTATGACTGGGGTTATCTACACACACACTAATAATATTTCAAACATAAAACAAAATTAAATTTCTTTAACTGATATACCAAATAAAATGAAAATGTGATCCTATTGTCCCAGTGTTAAACATAGGCCCTGAAAAATCTTCAAGAGATAAGTAGGAGCCTTTGATGAAAAGAACAAATTCTGGTGAGTAATTCATGAGGAATTACAAACATAAAATCCTCAAAATTTAAGCCTGAGAATTTTAGAAATAAAGCATTTTATTAGTCAAGGTTCTTGGTGGTAAACATAAGAATGTGACTATTTAACTTATGTAGGAAAAAAGTCCTGAAATGTATTCTCAGAAAAGACAGGAAACCTGGGAAATAGACTTGAACGGGCATCCTGGGAAGTAAGGGCTTAGCCGTGACTCTTCCCAGGAAGGGCATTTTGTACCATCACCTCGGACAGCGCCACGACTCTGGTGCCACCACGTCCCTGTCTCTTCTGCCCTATATACTTAACCCTGTGCTGCTAAACTCACCATCCTCAGACTCTCCTTGCTGTATCACTGGACTCTCCACTCTGCCATAGCTGCCACTATGGCTTTCTGAGTTTGTAACTTACCACCACAACCTAAAGATTCAGAGTCCCAACTAGAGTCTCTGATGGAGCACACTTCAGTCCCAAGCACAGCACCCAGCAGACATAAAGTGATAAAAAGAATGCCATCCACATTTGGCATTCATAATAGTGGGGAAACCCAAGCCACAAATGTCCACCATGATAATTTTGGCAAATGCCTTAATCTTATAAGTGAGAAAATTGCATATAAAAACAAATTCCATTGAGAATCCACAAGGAGAACAGACTTATCTGGAATAACTTTAATATAGCTAAAGGGTAGCCCATTGGTCTAGAGTCCATGAAGTACAACTCTGCAGAGGGACAGACTTGGTATTTGAATTAGCACCCATACGGAACTACTTTTGTGGCAAACTGTGAGGTATTGGGAGACACAAGAGGCCAACTTTTCAAGAAAAACTCTATGAAAACATAGAACTGAAATGTAAGACTCTCAGTGTCTATAAAAAACTAAATTTCTTCTGGCATTTGTCAGCCAGAATCTTGTATACATGCCTGGTGACCATAACATTTTTTTCCTGGTAATAGTGGTCTTTAAACAAGGTTTGAGAAAAATAATATTCAAAAATTGAGCAATTCCTTGCCAATTTCATAAGCCTAAGAAAGGAGAAGGTGAAGACAGTGTCTGGGGTTTCTGAGCTTCTACATAATTTAGTTTTTTTTTTTTACAGGACTGTAACTCATTGTACATCTCATTAATTCTGATTTTTTCCCCATTGTTAGATATGAGGGTATTGATGCTGAAAGCTCCCCTGTTTCTGCAGGCAAGCTTAGGCAGCTATTACTTCTTAGATGTTGGCATTTCTAAAAGCTGAGTATCTTTTCCAATGGAGGTGGTATTTTCTTGGGTGGAATCTTGAGTCATAGAGGCATTCAAATTCATATACCTCAGGGAATAAATAAGTTTCAAAGAGAGCCAAAACTTAACAATTAGGCAAGCAATTTTCATGCCTATTTCAGAGATCAGGTAGTTGAGTTCAATAAAATTTAAATAACTTTGCCAAAGTCATCAATCAAATTAATGTTGGAAGATGGTTTTTAAAACCAAGTATATCACACACACACAATATGACATGGCTTGTATCATTCAGAATAGGATGAGTTATGTTTCAGTAACAAGTATCTCCAAAACTCCATGAACACAGACTGTCTTTCCATTTATTTGGATCTTCTTTGCTTGCTTATAGCAATTTTTGTGGTTTTCTGTGTACAAGTCCTTTACATCTTTGGTTAAATTAATGCTAGATATTTGATTCTCTTAGTTGCTATTGTAACATTTTTTCCTTGATTTCCTATTCAGCTTGTTCATTACTAATGTATAGAAATACTACTGATTTTGTTCGTTGATCTTGGATCTACTGCTTTGTTGAATTTATCAGCTCTGGTAATTTTGTTGTGGATTTTTCAGGATTTTCTATAGATAGTATGATATGATAATAGCAAGTTTTATTTCTTTCTTTCAAATTTGGATGATTTTCAATTCTTTTTCTTGACTAATTGCTCTGGCTAGAACTTCCACTACAATTTTAAATAACATTGGTAACAGTAAGCTTCTTATCTTGTTCCTGATCTTAGAGGGAAAGCTTTCAGTCTCTCACAATTGAGTATGAGGTTAGTTTGTGGGTTTTTCATATATGGCCTATACTATGTTGAGGAAGTTTCATGTTTCATTCTATTCTTAGTTTTCCAAGTGTTTTTATTTAAAAAAAAAAAAAAGTCTTAGATTTGGTCAAATGTCTTCTCTGCGTCATTTGAGCTGATCTATTTTTTTGGTTGTGGTCATTTTATTAATGTTCTTTTAGATATATTAATTGATTTTCTTATGTTGAACCTCCTCCTTGCATACCTGGGATAAATTCCACTTGATCATGGGATATAATTATTTTAATGTGCTGCTGAATTTGGTTTACTAGTATTTTGTTGAGGATTTTTACATCTATATTCATAAGAGATATTGGTCAGTACTTTCTTTTCTTGTGGTATCTGTATCTGACTTTGTTATTAGGGTGATGCTGGCCTCATATAATGAATGTGGGAGTGTTATTCATGTTTTTTAAAGAGCTTGAGCAGGTGCAGCAGTTTGAGATTATGAATCCCAAAAAGAGAACAATTGTGTTTTTAAACTCATCTATTTTGGTTGTAATACCTTTGATTATATTGTATTCAGTTGAGGAGCCCTTGATTAAATTACCTGCTAAAATTAGGGGAAAAGGAACATGCTATGTTATGTTTGATCCTGGGACCCCAGGGAGAGTTGAGCCATTTGCCCGATAGTTTGCAGCTTAAGAGAACAGAGCAGCTGAGCAGCTGAAAAGGACCAGAAAGACATGAGCCCCATGCCAGAGACTGATATAGGAAGCCCTGAGAGACCATGCAGAGGTCACTTGCCATCTTGCTTCAACAATTGGCAAGTGACTTTGGTAAGAAAGCAGCCTTGAGTTTGACTCTTTAGGGCCTTGCAACTGTAAGCTTTTACCCCAAATAAATATGCTTTATCAAAGCCAACAGATTTCTGATACTTTGTATCAGCACCCCTTTGGCTGATGAATGCAGCAGGATTATTGTTAATTCTTCTTGGAAAGTTTGGTAAAATTCACCAGTGAAGCCATATGGCTCTTGGCTTTTCTTTTGGGGGAGATTTTTGACTACTATTTCACTATCTTTAATTGTTGTTGGTCCATGTCTTCTTGAATCAGACCTGAAATATGGTCTGTACTGGAGAATGACCCATAAGCATTAGAGAAGAGTGTGTATTCTGCTGCTGCCATGTGAAGTGTTCTGTATATTTCTGTTAGGTGGAATTAGTTTATAATATCATTCAAGTCTTCTATTTCCTTAAAAAACAACAGTAAAGGCATTTATAATTACCCATATGGTTACCTTTCCTGGAAGTCTTCATTTCTTTATACCATTTCAATCTACTACCTATTGTCCTTTCCTGTAAGTCTGAAAAATTCCTTTAATATTGCTTGTATCACAGGTCTAGTGGTTACACACTCCCTCAGTTTTTGTTAATCTGGGAACACCTTAATCCCTCCCTCATTTTTGAAAGACAGTCTTGCTGAGTATAAAATGTCAATTGTTTTCTTTCTGTGCTTTAAATATTTTATCCCATGCCTTCTTGTCTCTATGGTTTCTGATGAGAAATTGCTCTTATTCTTAGTAGGGCTCCCTGGTACATAACACATTGCTTTTCTCTTGCAGCTTTCAAAACTCTCTCCCTATCCTTGCATTTTACAATTTGAAAACTATGTGCCTAAGCATGGTTTGCTTTTAATTTATCCTGTTTGAGGTTCACTGGGCTTCTTAAATGTGTATATACACATTTTTAAAAATTTGGGGTATTTTCTGCAACTATATCTTTGAATAGTCCATCTGCCCCTTTCTCTTTTTCTACTCCTTCTGGGACTCCCATAATGCTTATGTTGTATGCCTGATGGTGTCCCACATGGCTTTTAGGCTCTACTCACTTTTTTTCCCATTCTTTTTTCTTTCTGCTCCTCAGCCTGCCTCATTTCAATTGTCTTTCCTTTGAGTTCATTGATTTTTTCTTCTGCCAGTTCCGATCTGCTGTTGAAACTCTCTAAGCAAATTTTCAAGTGAGGTATTATAGTCTTCAACTGTAGTAGCTCTGTTTGGTTCCTTTTTAAAATTTCTATCCATTTATTGTGATTCTCATATTGCTCATTCATTTCCCTGATATCTTTTAGTTCCTTCCATGTTTTACTTTATCTCCTTGAACATGTTGCAGATCATTTCTTAAAAGTTTTTGTCTGATATGCCCAAAATCTCATCTTTGTTGATGGTTTCTGAATATTTATCTTGCTTCTTTGGAATGGTTACCATTTCCTCTTTCTTTGTTTGGTTTTTGTCTTTTGTTGCACCCTGCATATATTAACATTTTGATGTGTTAACTCTGGGATTTGGTCCCTGAACTGTCTGTTCCTTATGTTTATATCCAGAAATGTCCTTGCATGGCAGGTACTAACAAAAGCAAACAAACTAATGCAAAAAAAGTACCTTTTGTAGTCTTTTCATATTGGCTTTGTGTTGTTTGGTGCTCTCCTTCAGAGTTTAACCCTTTCATCATGAAGATCAGCCTGATGCTAAAGTGAAGTACAGGTTCCTCTCTGTCTTTCCTGAGCCTATGAGCCTATGAGGGCTTGTGTTCTCTCATGGGCTTAGGAATTCCTTCCTTTATAGGAATCTAGATGTCCCTTCTACTACCTGAGTAATAGACTCCTCTCGTCCCCCCCACCCCCCCCATGCTCTATTATATGTCTTAAAGTGGGTGATCCTTTGCCCTAGGCTGCTTTGATTTAATTGGTTTTTTTCTACTGCTTTAGCTGTCAGCAAGATGCTTTTGACTACAGGTAAGTCCTGGGAAGGTGAATCAGAAAAGGGTTTCCTAGTTCAGAATTTCAAACTGCTACTTAATAGTTTGGCACCAACATATAGGCACCCCAGTATGTGCATAGGGATTACTCTGCTCCCTCTGGAATGGGACCAGAGTTCTACAATGTAAGTGCAGGCTGGCACCATACCATGCATGGAAGGAGGTGAGAAAGGGGCCATCAAGGACACAACAAACTTCTCCTACCATTTTTAAAGCTGTTATTTCTTGATTTGACACTGGTCCACTTACTACAACCCTTTAAATTTTTCTGGAGTTTTGAGGAAGATGGCCGTGCCAGTTTTTGCTACTTGTTCAAAGATTCTGTTGGGGAATAGCACCTTGGATCATCTTACATGGCCATCTTGGTCAACCAGAAGTCAGTACTTTATTTCTTTTTATTGTCAAATAATATTCATTATATTTTTAATCCACTCATTAGTTGAAAGGCATTTATGTTATTTCCACTTCTTGACTGCTATGAATAAGGCTGCTATAAGTATACATCTACAAGTTTTTGTGTGGACTTGTGTTCTCATTTATCTCCATAGTTACTGATACCTCTTCTAAGTCCGAGCTACAATTATCTCTTCCTTAGATCACTGCAATTGCCTTCCAACTAGTTTTCTCCCTCCTTTGTGGCCACTTCTACTCTGTACTCCTCACTGTAAGCAGAGTGAACTTGTGAAAAGTGAAGTCTGATCATGTCAGCATACTTAGAAACCTTCAATTGCTTCTTATATCTTTTAGGATTAAGCTCCAACTCCTTACTACATTCTACAGTGCTATATATGGCTCAACTCCTGCCTCCCTTTCCACTCTCTTTCATACCTGTCTCTTCTACCAACTACCTTAACTTTATTTCATTTATTGGATGTACAATTTTCCCTTCTACCAAAAGAATTTTGAATCTTCTGATTTTTTTCTACCTTAATCAAACTTTATCCAAATCTCTACTTAAATATTTCAGATATCTGGTCATTTTTATAGGAAAGAATTCTTCAATTCCCCAGCCAGGCAATGTTATTTATATGTTTTATAGAATAATACCTCTTTCCTTAGGCTGTTATTTCTTTTTATACCACTTATATCAGTGAGTATTTAGTTGTAGCCCATCTCCTTACTAGACTATATACTTCATGAAATCAGAGACCCAGTCTCATTTAGTTAAATTCATATAATGGCCAGGCCTCTTTGTCTTGAAAGTAAGAGATGAAGCCAACTTAAGCAAAACAGGGAATTTTGTACTAAAGTAACTAAAGAGTCCAAGGATTCAAGTTCTAGATTCAGGTGTCAGGATTCAGATGCTCAAATGGTGTTTCCTCTTCATCTCTTGGCTCATATTTCTTCCATACATACTTCATTGTCAGAAAATCTCTTGCTTTCTTTCAGAGAGGTGGCTAGTAGCAATCCAAGCTTGAGTTCTACAACCTTAGACACTCTAATAGAAAATGCTTCTCTTTCCTTCCTAATCATTCTAAAAAACATATTCAAATCAATGATATAAATTGGATCATATACCCATTCTTGAACCAATTACTGTGGACAAGTTTGATTGTTTTTTTTCCATTTCCATAGGATGGGATAAGACTAAAACCACACGCGCCAAGAGTTTAGAAAAGGAGTTCCCTAAAAGAAAGGAAAATAAAGAAGGGAAATGAACACTGGGTAGAAAAAAGCATAGGAACGCTTTGGTACCTAGCACTTTGCCTGGTATATCCTTCTGCCCAATAAATGTTGACCAAATGAATAAATTAAAATCAGGTACAGCTGATGTCATGAACAGGTTATGGTGAGCAAAAGGATGGTGGGGCAGCTTGGGTGGTTGAATGAACCTGGCCTTGAATCCTATGTCCATCATTTACTACCTCAGTAACCATAGGCAAGTTTCTTAAACAGCTTGATCTTCTTTTTTTTTTTTTTTTTTTTCCAGCTGTTGAATTGTGATAATAATCCCTAAAAACCAAGGATTTTGTAAGACAAATGTGTTAAATATAAAGAGCCTACTACTGGTCTGGTACAAAGCAAGCCGACACAACTTTTCATTCCTTCCCTTCCCCTTTTACTCCCAAACTTTGTTTCTATCTATACGACAGTTCTTTCCTCTTCCTTCTTTGAGGCAGAGGCTATAATTATTGGATTCTGGAGCACTATTTTTCCAACTTGTTTCTGTTGAAATATGAACATCTGCCATTCAGGCAGGAAAAGAAGAGAGAAAGGACAGAGGACTGAATTTAAGTAAAATGGGGGAAAAGATGGTTATGAGTCAAGTGAGGTTGCCAGTTTACCACCTGCCCTCCTTTCTACTGCCCTGTAGGACCTTGAGCCAATAATATCCTTTCTATTCAATTCACACCTGGTTCTCAGGGAGCTGTAGCTCAGAGTTAGCACAATGAACCTCTCTGTATTGTTCTGTGCTATTTCCTCCTGCACTCCCTGAAACCGCATTTCAGTCAATTGCTAATGTCAGCGTGGGAGTTTTAATCCTGCTTTAGCTGCTACAAGTTGCCGCAACATCTCCTTGGGTCAGGGGAAGGTGTTTGTCTGCGGGAGTAACCCGGAAAACCAGACAGAGCTTTCTGTTTTTTCTCAGGCAGTGAGCTTCAGTGGGATCCAGCCTGATCAACTGCATGAATTACCTTCCTTCTTTGCCAGAGGAGGAGTTTACTCTGCAGTTAGAACCTCTGCAAGGCTGCCAGGTATCTGGAAATTAGTGTACCCCAAATTCTGTGGAGCCTTTCTTCACAGACTCTAGGAATCTAGCCTAACATCACAAGAGGGTTCTGCCTAAAATCTGAATTTTTTTCTCATTGTTTGAGACCATATCAAGCATAGAAGGAATATTTCTATGCCACAATATCAAATATGTAGTCTCAAAAATAATTAGTGGTATGATAAAGAACTTGAGGAAGAGACAAGTCTGGAGATAGGATGAGTGAAAGTCTTGATTCCCAACTAGCAAGGCATTACCATCCCTATAAACTGTGGCCAAGTGCATTAGCATAGTTGGCATGGTATTATGTGCATGTTGATTAGTTTCAGCTTTAACTCTAGTGAGTTCTTGCCCTAACCAAGAAGGCACACAATCCAGAGATGATCAGCTGGTATTAATCAGAAAGCTCCATACTTCAGGGGCAGCTACCACAAGCTCTTCGGTTATCCCTATCTTGGGTAAGACTTTTCTAGTTAGTATACTGAGCGAGAGAAATATAGGTGAAAAAAATAGTGGCTTGTTGACAAGCATGATAAATACCAGAAATGGGCTCTGTTAGCAAAAAAAAAAAAAAAAAAAAAAAAAAGTACAAATAAAGAATTGGAATATAATGAATATCAATGCCTTGTAACCACAGTGATGGTACACAAGGCTCAGTTCCTAAATGGTATGGTGTCCAGCCATTGGCTTTAGAGGAGAGTTGGTAACCTGATACCAACTCTAAAAGTGAAACAGTTTCTGGAACGTTGTGTCCACCTTGAGTGAACCATCATGCAAGAAGTGTCAAGCATCTACAAGGACAGAGAGTTGACACATCATCAACTTTATAGACAGGTTATCTGAATGGCTTTGCTAAATCAATGTCCATATGTCATGTGATGGAATTTTCTTCAATACTTGCTTTTATTATAATAAAATGGTAGTAAGGTTGTAGAAGAGTAACTGTCTTATCTCAAACTCTTTTTACTGGCTGCATAATCTGTCCCTCCAAAACCTAGTTAATAGTACATGGTTTTTAACAGTCCCACATCACATTTATTCTTCAGTAGTTCACATTAGACTGCTTCAGCCATTACTGAGTCATAGAGTCTTAATTCAGTACTATAGATGTCCTAGACCTGATAATTCTAAGATGAAAATTCTAGTATGATAAACAACTGATGTTTGTGCAAAATGGTGTAGGACAAAAGTCACTTTGTTCATAGGCACATTACCACTTAGGAAAAAGAGAACTTAAGGCAGTCAATAATGGACACATTTATTCCCGACAGAATGCAGTGTTCAAGTATTTAAAAGGTTATTTTTCTTTGAGTAAGTCTTGGGTATCAGGGATCCCATGGACAGGTTTCCTGTTGAACTCATGGAGGACAAGTAGAGAAAAATGAGAAAGTGTTGGATCCTGGGCTACTTACTTAAATTAGGCTTACCCATTACTCATTTTCAGCACCATTTTCCATTTCCTACCTGTGCTGTAGGGTTTGGCATACATTTTGTCTGCCTCACAGCTAGTTGTGGCCATGTGATGAGTTCTGACCAATAATATATAAGCAGAAATCTTCTGGGGTGTTTTCTGAGAAAGACTTTCTCTTGGTAAAAGGGAAAGTTATTTGCAGTATAGAAGCAGGGGCATGGAAATCTGGTTAGAAACATCTGACCTTAACTATCTGAAGCACCTGAGTGACAGAAAAGGGACAAGCATTAAATTCCAAATATTTAAAGGTCCATAGAACCTAGAGGTGGCAGTTGGAACCACCTAGATACATATATACAGGCCTTAGATAGATCTGTCATACACACCCAAAGTCTGTCTATCAGTTACCTATTGCCACAAATAAAGCTGTGTAACAAAACACTCCAAAACTCAGTAGTTTAAAACAATAACCATTTGTTTAGTTCAAGGGTCTGTAGATTGGCAATTTAGGTTGGATGGTTCCTCTGATCTCAGTTGGAGGTCAGCCATCTATTGGCTGGGACATCTTGGCTTTCCTCCTTGTGCCTCTCATATCTCTTTATCAAGCTGGGTTGAGCGAGATCTCATGATGGTAGCAGGAGCGCAAGGGTGAGCAAGGCCAAGATTGCATGTCTTTTTCAAGCCTCCACTGGTATCATATTTGTTAATATCTCATTGGCCAAAGCAAGTCACATTGTTGAGCTGAAAGTCAGAAGGAAAGGGCTCTATAAAGTCATGGCTGGAGGATGCCATGGTAACCCTGAAGCCATAAGAATGTGTGGCCACAAGATGGAAACAACCTGGGACCTGAGTGATTACATGGAGGAGAGCCACCCAGGAAAGCCGCCCAAACTGCAGCAGATTGTTACTTGAGCAAGAAGTAACCTTATTCTATTAAGTCTCTGAGATCTCATTATTTGTTATACTGGTAGTGTTTTTTTTTTTTAGTTTGTTTCTTTGTTTGTAACCCCAGTCTAGCCAGGCTCATTATGACAACAGAAATCATAATATTTCTCTCTTGAATTTCTCATCTAGGTTGTGACGGAGCTTAATGGTATTTTACTGGTTTCTAATTGCATATGTCTCAAGATGGCGTTGGTGTAGGAGGGCGCACACTGCAAGCTCCCAGAGCAAGGCGGATTGGGGACGGGGTCCTGCCCGGGGGTCTGTGCTGTGCACGCGTGAAGTGAGAAGCTTGGGACATCTATCTGCGCGGATCGGCGGCGTGGACCGAACGGTGGAGATTCGTGAGTTTTGAGGCTGCCGGTGGAGGTTGGCACAGGCGGCTGAGCCCCGCGGTTACGGAAATAAAAAATAAAAC
>JAKSZT010054183.1:4454308-4565529 GCA_026826555.1 Tolypeutes matacus | reverse complement strand
AATCTGTGCTCCTGAGAGTGACAGAATTAGACTCAAATAAGTCCTCCCTGCACATGGTTCACCAGTCCCTTCTATTCAAACCTACATGTGATGCTGGAGTTTCTTAGGTATACTTCCAGAGACTGGAGCCTCCCATCTACCTATGTGCCAGGTGTGCAGGAAATCTAGGTGGAACTGCAACTCCTACCCTACAGCTCAATGGACTCATCCAAGTCACCTGGTGAGGAGACAATGATGGGAAATGGCCATCCCAGGGAATGGAGAGGGCCTGCATCTGCAGGCAGGATCATCCCACCCACCATATCCATGGGATATAAGCCCTCTCTCACTTGGAGTTGGAGTGGACATCACCATCCCAGTCGCCTCTGGATTGGGGGAAGAACTATGGACTAGAGTGGACTTGATGGTATTCTCTTGCTCACATATGGTGATTCTTGCAATGCAAGAAATTATAACAATGAGGTGGAGCCAGTGGCCACTTGACAGTTTTTTGGGTAGGGAGGGGATGAGCAGTTGAAATACAGGGGCTTCTTTGGGAGTTGGAGGTTGTCCTGAGTACTGTTGTGGCAATGGATGTAGGCCATTTTAAATCAGCACACACCACTCAGAACTGAGTGGGAGAGAGTGTGGTCTACAGTGTGAACTGTGGTCTATGGTTGGTGGCAAGGCTCCAGGATGTGTAAGTTCATTGAGGTTGGTGGGCCACACTATGGGAGATGTTTGTGTTGGATGTGGTGGGAGGTGTGGGAGGTGGGCAACATGGGAATCCCAGTGGGTTCCGTATAATATTTTAGGTAATCTAAGCACCCTTTAAAATATATGTATATATATATATATAAAATAACATTTTTGTAAGCAAATACACATATATGCATATATATTTATATATCATTTTACAAATGTTTGTATGTATTGTGAGAATTTTGATTTTTACCCATAATAAAAAAAAAAAAAAAAAAAAAAAGAATGAATGAGAAAAATAAATAAATAAATAATTGCATATGTCTGCTCGTTATACTTTTGTTTAGTAAGTTGACTTCTTATAGCAGAAAATCATAAGATTCAGTCACAATATGTGAACTTGAGTCTTAGGTCTGCTACTTAATAACCTGGGCAATTTTGTAAAGTTATTTATCCTCTTGAAGAAATGTCTTCTAGGGAATTCAGGCAAATAGCACCTACCCCATGTGGTTACTACAAGGCCAGGCAAAGCACACATGATTAATGGCTATTAGCTATGAATTTTTCTCTTAAATTGTAAAGTACCTTGCAAATATTACACCTGTAGAAACACTTCCCTTGTATGTGTCCAATTCAAGCTGACTGTGTTTGACTAACATATTTAATTCCAGAATTCCAGGTTCTGTGGTTCAGAGACAGAGCAAAAATAAGGTCCTGCATTAACTGCTCATCCCCCATGGACAAAGTCCACAGGCCTCCCTCCTGTGGTTTACAGCTGCTTTCCTAAGCTCCACCTGCCTCCTCATCACCAACCTTTTCTGTGTTCCCTTCGCTAGTGAACCTCTGCAGTTTCATAGGCCTGAGTTTCTGTACAGAGTTTTCCCCATAACTGGAATCTTCCCACTTCCTTCCCATGCTGCTCCCCTGTGCCAGCAAGCGAGCTGTTCTCCAACATTAAAAACGAGTTTCCAACCTGGCGTTTTTGGGGAAACCTCTCTTCCCACCCTCCTGGCAGAGTTAGTCACCCTCTTCCTGGGCTGGAACAGGGCTTCCTACATTCTTCTTACAATACTTCATTGATTTTGTTTACATGTCTGTCTCCCCAACAAGATGCTGAGCTCCTGGGAACAAGGCTGTGTTATTCATCTCCACCTCAGCAACTCGCCCAGGGCCTGGAATGTGAAAAAGGCATGTGGGTACCTAGAGGAAGTTCTCTGAACTTTCTCTTATATTCAGAGAATTGGTAGATTCGGTTTACTGAAAATAACCTCTCTCTTCTATGGGGATTTTGGAGGAACATTTGAAATTATAGTATAACTGTCATATAAAGAAAATACATTTTCCCTAAATATGCCCCCAGAATTTTCCTATAATGGTACCCACTTAGTGTTTACCCTTCCAGATTGTCAGTGAGCCCTAGCACTGAGCCAGCGGTTCTTAAACTCTGCGGGTATCTAAATCACCTGCGGGAACTTGTTAACAATGCAGACCCCAGATCCCCACCTCACACCTAAAGGAGGACAATCTTTTGGGAAGAAGCCCAGGCATCTATATTTCCAGAAAGTTCCCCCAAGCAATTCTGATGTGCATCAAAGTTTGCAGACCATCACATAAGGCCAACCTGACTTCTAAATTGCTGGTTCCAATTGCTTCAAATGTTTCCTGTTGTCAAAGGAAGCAGAAACAAAAGCACCCATTCAGAGAGCTGGCAGCCCTTTCCCCAAGTGGCCACAGGTGTCTGCACTCTCCCTTGAGAGCTACTGTCACCTTCCTTATCACTGGGCAGCCTTTGATCAGGAACTTCTTCATTCTGGCTCATTCTTCAGATCAAAGTGAGGAAACCCGATCACCTCCTCTCTCTTCCCTTCACCCAGTGTCCAGGCGACCCCACAGGTGGGCTGGGCACTTGGGAAATGTGTGCAGAGATGCTTGAGCATTCTGCTATGAAGCCAGAGCCAGAGGAAAACCTTTCACGTGGCACTCCTGTCTGATTCTCCTCACGGAAATACGACCTTGTTCTCAGCGCACCGCCATGGGTGTGGACTAACCACACTCAGGGCGCAGTTTTAGGAACAGTTTTGGAGCCTTCCATCTCCTAATCCCTGAGGCCAGGTCTGCTGGACTAAACAGCAAAGCTTCTTTTGTCTTTTCTTAGAAAAGAATTTCTTGGAGCTTCCAGAATAAATCTTTTTAATCTTAGTCATTAAAATTAGATCCCAAGTAAAACTTTATGTAAGAGCAGATGAAAGCTGATTTGTCTTTGTGAACACGGGCTCAGTCTTAGTTCAATTTTCTAGGTATGTTACTCTATATCAGAAGACTAGTTTATGCCAGGTATCATGCTGTTTAAAGTCCAGGTTATCTACATCCTGTTATTTCCCCCTTCCCTGAATGCATCCAAAGGATGACCCAAAGGTTACCTTTTAAAAATACAAATAAATCATAAAACCATTTTAAGAAACAGCTTTATTGAGATATAATTTACATGCCAAAAAATCCATCCATTTAAAGTGAACACATCAATGGTTTTTAGTACATTCACAGTTGGGTGACAACCACCACAATCTAAGTTTAGAACATTTTCATCACCCAGAAAGAACCTCATACTCATTACCAGTCATGCCTCATCTCTCTCTGTAACCCCAGCCCTAAGCAACTGTAATCGAGTTTCTATCTTGCAGGATTCACTTATTTTGGATAGTTCATATCAATAAAATAGTACAATATGTGGTCTTTTGTGACTTGCTTCCTTTACTTTGTATAGTGTTTCGAGGTTCATCCATGTTTTAGCATGTATCAGTACTTGGTTTCTTTTAGTGGCTGAATACTATTCCAATATTCCCTTGTGTGGATATACCACATTTGGTTATCCATGTATAAGTTGATGCACATTTGGGTCATTTCTGTTTTTGGCTATTATGAATAATGCTACTATGAATATTGATGTGCATGTTTTGTGTGGACATGCTTTAATTTCATTCCTAGGAATGGGATTGCTGGATCAATGGTAACTCCATGATGAACATTTTCAGGAACTAGCAACTCTTTCAAAGTGACTGCAGCATTTTACATTCCTACCAACAACATGTGAGGATTCTAATTTCTCCACATCCACACCAACACTTGTTATTTTCTATATGTTCATTGTAGGCATTCTAGTAGGTATACATTGGTATCTCATTGTAGTTTTGATATATATATATATATATCTCACTAATGACTAAAGATATTGACCATTCTTTCATGTACTTATTGTCCATTTGTATATCTTCTTTTTTTAAATATATTTTTTATTATTTTTAAAAGATACTTAGATTACATAAAATGTTACATAAAAAAATATAAGGGGTTCCCATATGCCCCACTCCCCACACCTCCCACTCTTCCCCACATTAACAGCTTCTTTCATTAGTGTGGTACATTCATTGCAATTGATGAACACATTTTGGAGCTTTGCCACTAAGCATGGACTGTAGTTTACATTGTAGTTTATACTCTCTCCCACTCAATTCTGTAGGCTATGGCAGGATATATAATGGCCTGTATCTGTCACTGCAATGTCATCCAGGTCAATTCCAAATCCTGAAAATGCACCCATATTACACCTCTGTTTCCCTCTCCCTGACTTCAGCACCTCTAGTGGCCACTGTCTCCATATCAGTGATATAATTTCTTCCATTGCTAGAATCACAATAAGTCTATAGTAGAATACCAGTAAGCCTACACTAGTCCATATTTTATTCGCCAATCCTGAGGATTCTGGGATGGTGATGCCCACTCCACCTCTAATTGAGAGGGGACTTTGATCCCATATGGCTGATAGACGGGACTCTCTTGCTTGCAGTTGTAGACTGCAACTGGGCTGGCACATGGACAGCCCAGAGATTCAAATCTCTTGGATGTACACTTACCAACTCCAGTGCCAACTATAGGTTTGAATAAAAGGGACAGAGGAAGCATGTGTAGAGAAGTCACATCTGAGTCCAACTCTGTCACATTCGGGAGCACAATCTCCAAAGTAGGGCCCTCCAAAGTAGGACCCACTGGCAAGGCACCAAACTCCAGAGCTATCCACCATGACCATAGGACCTGAATGTCCCCGGAGCCCTCAGGAGCCCCACTGTTTGGGGTAGTGTCTACTTTGGCCGTCTATGAGATCCTGCTGAGATGTGCATAAGCATTACCTCTCTGATGACCTCCTGACTCAGTTTGAAGTCTCTTAGCCATATGAACTCATTTGTCTTTACCTTTTCCCCCTTTTATTCAAGGTCTTTTTCCAGTTGTGTCACCAGCCAGTGCTTAGTAGTAATCCCTTGGTGCCAGGGAGGCTCATACCCAGGAGTCATGTCCTTCACTTGGGGGAAGATAATGCATCTATATGCTGAGTTTGGCTTAGAGAGAGTCCACATTTGAGCAAAAAGTAGGCTCTCAGGAGGTAACTGTTAGGAACCCTACAACACGAGGTCAAGTTGCAAATTCAAAAGCAAGAGGCTCATAAGCATAGCCGTCAATATCAAGGGCCCATTAATGGGCCATCCTTCTTCACTAGTCATTGCCCTTGTACTTGGGGGATTGTTGCTGCTCCATTGGAGAATGTGGCAGAGCTCCCCAGGATGGGTATTCAAGAATCCTTTGGCTGTTATATGAATCTCTACCCACTATGGCAATGCCCCATGAATATTTGAACATATTTATATACCTTATATGTATGCCCAAGTGAACTTCCTCCCATGAATCACCATCACTGACACCCCACACCACTGATCCTCCCCTGCCATAGCTGTAACCCTTCTGAGATCCAAAACCTCTTAAAAAATGAAGCCAAGACTATTGCTAAATTCGATTAATAGGAATATGAAATAATAATGATAGGTCTAAACATAAGAAATAAACTACATAATAATTTAGAAAAACTAAAACTAAAATAAAGTTAAAAAATGGGATATTAAAAAAATGAAAAATAAAAAAAAAATTTTTTTTTGATGTTTTGCCTTTCATCACTGCAATATTTGTTGTCCTGTATGTACAGTGGGATTTTCTTCCCTTTCTTCCCCAGTGTCTTATATATATTTTTTGTCTTCAAGGAAGTTTTAGGTCACAGTAAAGTTACACACAGAATATAGGGGGCTCCCATATACCCAACATCCTCCCCCTTTCCCCCTTTCCTATTAATAACCTTTTTACCTGTGGATTGTACATTTGTTACAACTGATGTACAAATATTGAATCATAACTACTAACCATGGTCAATGGTTTACATTATGGATTACATTTTAGACCACACACTTTTATAAATTTTTGATGAAATGTAACATGTCCTGTATCCATCATTGCAAGATCATCCACTGCCCCCTAAATACCCCCTCTTCTATCTATTCTATTCCTCCCTCCCCCTCCCCTCAAGGCCCATGGCAACCATCACACTTCACTCCTTGAAGGACTAGATTCATAGATACTTGCTACAATGCTGAGGGCTTAACATACTAGTCTATCTTCCCCTATTAGGAACTGCCCATGCTCTCGAGAGATACTCTCTCCTCTGTTTGAGAACATATCGGGCCTCCCCAGCATGGGAGTCCAACTCCTTCCCACTCATTATGTGGGTCTCCCCCCACTGATACAGCATACTATGATAAAGTGATCACTCGCACATTCTCTAGAAGACTGTCCCAGGTGCGCCCTGTCCCAAATGCACCCCCATCCAACACTCTAAACCAGTAACTCTTCCTTGTCATATTGCCAAAAGGGTTTTCTCAACATTGTAGTTTCACCCACATACCCACCAATCCCCAGTGTTCACCTGCTTCCTCCCCCAAACCTCCCCGCAGTTCGATGGACCATCCAACCCATCCTCCCCATCTTACCCCCCATCTTCTTTATACAAATCTTTATTCAAATCATTTGCCCATTTTTAATTGGATTATTTGGCTTTTTATTGTTGAGTTATAAGAGCTCTTTTTATATTCTGGATATAAATCCCTTATCAAATACAAGATTTGAAAATCTTTTCTCCCAGACTGTGTATTGTTTCAATTTCTTGATGGTTTCTTGTGAAGCACAGTTTAAAATTTAGATGAAGCCTAATTTATCTATTTTTCTCTTTTGCCACTTGTGCTTTTGGTTTAGTATTTAAGAAACCATTGTCTAATCCAAACTCATGAAGACATACTCCTGTGTTTCGCCTAAGAGTTTCAAAACTTTAGTGCAAACTTAATTCTATGATTTACTTGAATTCGTTTTTTTGAATTTAGTAAGGGAGGGGTCCAAATTCATTCTTTTGCATGGGGATATCCAGTTGCCTCAGTTCCATTTGCCTGAAAGATTATTCTTTCCTCAATAAATTTTCTTAACACCGTTTTTGAAACCAGTTGTCCATAAATGTAGAGTTTACTTCTGGACTCTCTATTGCATTCTATTGATGTATGTCTATACTTATGCTTGTACCACATTGTTCTTATTACTGCAGCTTTGTAGTAAGATTTGGAAATGGGAAGTATGAGTCCTCCAACTAGTTATTTATCAAAATTGTTTGATAAGGATTGCATTGATTTTTTAAGTCACTTTGGGGAGCATTACCATCTGATTAGGTTAGGATTAGGGCATTGAGCCCCACCCCTTGGTGGGTGGGGAATCGGATATAAAAAGCAAGGCCAAGGACAGTTGAAGCAGTTTTTTGAGAAGCAGTTTTGATTTTGGAAAGAAGGCCCCAGGAGAAGAGAAGCAAGCTGTTCGCCTGATCGTCTGCAGCTGACCTTGTGGAGGAAACAGGAGCTAAGCCCAGAGAGGAACGCCAGAAGCCTGAACCATGGCAAACGCCGGCAGCTGTCTTGCTCTAACACATGGCAATGGACTGTGGTGAGAGAAGAAACTTAACACTTTATGGCCTGGTATCTGTGGACTTCTACCCCAAATAAATACCCTTTATAAAGACCAACCCATTTTTGGTATTTCACATTAGCACCCCTTTGGCTGACTAATACACCATCTTAATAATATTAAGTCTTCTCACTCATGAACATGGGATACCTTTATATTTGTTTAGATTTTTAATTTCTTTCAACAATGTTTTGTATTTTTCAGCAAATAAGACTTGCACTGCTATTATTAAGTTTATTCCTATGTATTTCATTTTTTTTGATACTTTTTATTTATGGATTGTTTGTTGCTATTGTACAGAAATGAACTTCAATTTTTATCTTGACAACTTTCTGTAGTTGTTTGTTATTTCTAATGGTTTTTAAATGGGTTCCTTAGGGTTTTCCAAATACAAGATCATGTTATCTGAAAATAGAGATAGTTTTACTTCCTTTCCAATCTGCATGTCTTTTATTGCTTTTGCTTATCTATTTGCTCTGCCTAGATATCTAGTAAAAAGTGGAATAAAAGTGGTGAGAGCAGACATCCTAGTCTTGTTCTTGACTTTAAAGGGAAAGTATTCAATTTTCACCGTTAAATTTGATGTTAGTTATGGGTTGTTTGTAGACGTCCTTTATCAGGTTGAGAAAAATCCCTTCTGTCTCTAATTTGTTGAATGTTTTCATCATGAAAGGGTGTTACATATTGTCAAATGTTTTTTTTTATATATGTATTGAGATGATCATATGGTTTTTGTGCTTTATTCCATGTGTATTTATTCTATTATGGTGTATTAAATTGTTTGATTTTCAGACATTAAGTCAAACGCATCACTGAAATAAATCTACTTGCTTATGATTTATAATCCTTTTTATATGTTTCTGGATTCAATTTTCTAGTGTTTCTGAGGATTTCTATAACTGTATTCATAAGGAATATTGGTCTGTAGTTTTCTTGTGAGGTCTTTGGTTTTGGTATCAGGGCAACAATGGCCTTATAGAATGAGTTAAAATGTGTTCATTTCTCTTCCATTTTTTAGAAGACTTTGTGTAGTCCTCTGATCCTGGGCTTTTCTTTGTTGGAAGGTTTTTGGCTACTGATTCAGTCTCTTTACTTGCCAAAGTTCTATTCAGATTTTCTATTTCTTCTTGATTATGTTATTGCAGGGTATGCCCATTTAATCTATGTTATCTACTTTGCTGGTATACAGTTATTTAAAATATCCACTTATAATTTTTATTTTTATTTCTTTAAGGTCAATAGTGATGAATTGCCCAAATTTTCTTCTGTAATTGACCCCTACTTTCATTTCATTGTGGCTGTAAAACATACTTTGCATGATTTAAATCCTTTAAAATCGATTGATACTTGTTATATGGCCTAATGTAAGATCTATCCTAATGAATATTTCATATATATCCAGCAGTTGAGAGAGAGACAGATAGAATAGAGAGGAAATGTAAAGAAGGAAAGAGTTAAGAGCTTGGGGAGAAAATGAAAAGGTGAAGAGGTATGGGAAGAAAGGGAAAATAGAGTAAAGGAGTAAAGAAAAGATAGTACATTTTTTTGAGGTCTACTTCTGCAGATTTTAGGGCCCTAACTCTGTGGATAATCCAGCTGTGCTGGAATCTAGGTCTACAAAGTGATCATGCTAAACCCACACTGTCTAGTAGAAATATAATGTGAACCACACAGGTAATTAAAAAATTTCCTGTACATACAATGAAGAAAAGTAAAATGAAAAGGTGAAATTAACTTTAATAATCCCTTATATTGAACTTCTAGTCAAAATATTATCACTTCAACATGTAATCAATATAATCTATTGATGATATATTTCTTTATGTTTTCCTGTACTCTCTGCAAACTCTAGTGTATATTTTACAATTACAGCACACCTCAATTCAGAGCTAAACTCTTATCACAACTACTTGATCTGTATTTAGAAGCTAGGAAAATACGGTTTAAAAACATAAGTTCACATACCCAAGTTCTTCAAATATAGTTAAAAGTTTTCCAATAACAGAGTCAAATATTAGTTTTTAAATTTAAAATAGAAATTAATTAAAATAAAAAAGTTAGCAATTAATTTCCCCAGTTATACTATCCACATTTCAAAGCTCAGTAACCACATGTGGATTAGTGGTTGCTGTAATGGAGGACAGCACAGTTCTAAAATTTTGTAATTTAAAATGTATCTGATAAAAGGGGCAGAAGAACCATGTGTAGAGAAATTATAAATGAGTCTGTTACATCGGGGGACAAAAATTCCCAAGATAAGGCCCACTGATAGAGTGCCAAATACCTGAGATTGTCTGTCCTGCTTATAGTGTCTAGCTGTCTCTAGAGCTCTCAGAAACACCCCTGCTTGAGGCACCATTTACTGTGGCAATCAATGAAATCCTCCTGAGACATGCATAAGCATAACCTCTGGAATGACCTCCCAACTCACTTTGAAATCTCTTAGCCATAAAAACCCATTTAAATTTAATATTTCCCCCTTTTGGTCAAGGTCTTTTTCCAAATGCATTGCTAGTTGGCACTTGGTAATAATCCCTCCGTGCCAGGGAGGCTCATCCCCTGGAGTCGTGTCCCATGTCGGGGGAAGGTAGTGAGTTTATATGCTGAGCTTGGCTTAAAGAGAGGTCATGTTTGAACAACAAGGTAACTCTTAGGCAATATATAATACTAGGCTAAGTTTCAAATTCACAAGAACAAGGGTCATAAGTACAACCTTCAATGTCAAGGACATTGTCCTCCTTCACTAGGCACTGCCCCTGCACTCTACGGATTCTTGCCACTCTATTAAAGAATGTAGCAGGACTTCTGTAGCAATTTGGCATTATTTATGAATTCCAAAAATAGATATTGGATTATGTTTGCAAACTGGTCTGTTCCTCTGGGCGTATCAGACTATATTGAATTCAGAAGTTTCACATTTACTTGATTAAATTATGATTAAAGCTTTGATTGGGCCATGTCAGTAGGATGAGAAAATGGCATGGCAGAGGACACAGTTGGAGTTTTAAATGCTGGAGCCCCAGGAAGTAAATACACAGAGAAGCAGATAGGTGAAGAAAGAGAGAAGTCTCCAATAGACACGGCAGAGGCCCTGGGAAGAGAGACGAACTGTTCGCTTGATAGCCTACAGCTGACCTTGTGGAAAGAACAGAGCAGCCGAGCCAGGAGAGGAATGAACCCCAGGAGAAAGATGAGGTTTATCCCAGCCTACAGCTGATATTGAAAGAAGCTGGGACCATGAAGCCTTCAGAGGAAAAGGGAGGCTGAACCCTTGCAGACATTGGCAGCCATCTTGCTCCAAGACATGGCAATAGACTTTGGTGAGGGAAGTAACTTATGCTTTATGGCCTGGTAACTGTAAGCTTCTACCCAAATAAATACCCTTTATAAAACCCAATAGATTTCTGTTACTTTACATCAGCACCCCTTTGGGTGACTAATACAACTTCCCAGGATGAAGATTCAATATTCTTTTGGTTATTGTGTTGGTCTCCACCCCCCGAGACAACACCCCATGATCACTTGAACATATTCATATTCCATAAAGGAATGCCCCAGGTGCAACCCTCCTCATAAATCCCCCCATTACCTCATCACACACCAGTGATCCTCCCCTGCTATAGTTGCAACATCTAAAACATTCCCCAAAATGGAGCCAAAAAATAAATGAAAAAAAAAAAAAGAATAAAATAATAATTTACAAAACAAATAAAATACAAAAATAAATTAAAAATTTTTAAAAAATTTCCTTGTGTCTTTCATCACTGTAAGATCTGTTATCTTTTATGTACAGTGACAATTTCTTCTGTATGTTCCCCCAGTGTCTTATTTTTTTCACTTTATTTTCAAAGAAGTTTTAGGTTACAGAAAAGTCACATAGAAAATATAGGGGATTTCCCTATATCCCACCTCCTCCCTTTCTCACATTTTCCCGTATTGATAACATCTTACATGACTATGGTACATTTGTTGCAATTGATGAAAAAATATTGAAGCATTGCTACTAACCATGGTCAATGGTTTACATTATGGATTACATTTTGCACCATACACTTTTATAGGTTTAGCCAAAGTTTAAAATGGCCTGTATCTGTCATTGCACAATCATGCAGAACAATTCCAATGCCCTAAAAATGCCCTGTGTTCCAATATTTGAACCTATAATTAGCACTATACTCATTAAATATGTGTCCCAGAGACTGAAGTTTTTGGACTGTTCATATGCTGGTTGAGCCCTGAGTCTCAGCAGAATTGCAGCACCTACTCTCCAGTTCATCAGACTCACCCAGGACAACTATCAAAAGGATGATGATCGACAATGCCCATAACAAAAAAACAGAGAGCATCTACAATGGCAAGAAAGACACTTCCATCCATCTGCCCCATGAGCTCTAAGCCCCCTCTCAATCAGAAACAGGGTGGGCATCACCATCCTAAAATCCTCAGGACTGAGGAATCAACAAATATAAGGGGGGAATGCAACTATGGACTAAAGTAGACAATGTAATTCTAGTAATGGAAGATCTTGTAACATTGATTTAAAGGCAAGTGGCCACCAGAGGTTCTGAGGGGAGGGGGAGGGAAAAATAGGGGTAACATGAGGCACTTGGGGAACATTGGAATTGTCTTGCATGGCATTGCAATGGCGGATACAGGCCATTATACATTTTGTCAAAACCTATAAAAATGTGCGGTGCACAATGTAAACTATAAACCATGGTTAGTACAATGCCTCAATATGCTTGTAACAAATGTACCACACTAATGAAAGATGTTGTTAGTGGGGGAATGTGTGGGAGGGGGAGGAGGAGGGGGTGGAGTATATGGGAATCCTCTATATTTTTGATGAATAATTTATGGAATCTAATGCTTCTTTTAAAAAGTGTTATCTGACTACCACGGCATTTGTTGGAAGATTGTTAGAAATTTAGTATCTCAGGTCCCAGCCTCAGACCTACTGAATCAGACTCAGCATTTTAACGAGGCCCCCAGGAGATACTTGTGTCCATGGCAGTTCAGATGCACTGCCTCAGAAGGCCTTAGTTACTTTTGATGCCGTACGATATGACAATGTCCAGCTTTTGATTTAAAAACTAGTCTAGATTGTTAAGGAATATCAGTAATAAACCTATAGGAAATGGAATATTATAGAAATAAATATTATAAAGACAGAGCCTTCAGGCCATAAAATGGTTGACATATGGACTAAAGGCTATCCTGAGATCATAATCAGACACTTTGGGGAAACTGAGGCATAATGCCATGAAGTGACTTACCCAATACCTCACAATGAGATGACTGGCAGAGCACATCATAGAATATAGATATGTAGAGTTTGCTTCCTGTTTGACCATCCAGAGAGTATTTGATTCACTTACTATCTGGTAGGTGAATCCCATTCATACATGCAACATCACAGTAGAGAATCCTTTAGTCTAAGGAAGTACAGCATTTAGCTCAGCATCCTAAGGGCAAAAACATGGGAAGGTTCCTCAACAGATTATTTCAGGGCTCCATTTAATGAAAACCATACTTGGTTCTGTGAGGACAAGACCAGAGTTTACAATGGAGCCTCCAACATATGGGGGACTAAATTACTCTTGTGATGGCCTTCATTTAATATACCCCTGTTCTCTAAATTACTCTCTTATAATTGAATGGTCAGGACAAAGAGGCATCTTTTCCATCATGAGGGGAGAGAGAAAATGGGATTGACAATGATGCACAGTGGCTTTGTATTGAGCTTGCTCATGCTTGTGAACCATGATGAATGACAGGGGCAATTTCATGTTGAAAATTGGCTTGAATGCTCTAAGCTCGGCTTGCTATCTGAATACCTATAATTTAAAATTTTAGGTAATTAATACTTTTATTATAGAAGGTGATGGGGCTGCAAAACTCAATATGGGCACATTTTTAAACAGTTCAAAACATTTTAAGAAACTTTCAAAATTATTTAAAAAATAATTCCCAACATCATATTTAATGTTAGCATAAGAGATTTCTAAATGTTAAACCTAAACCACAAAATATCTTGAAATTTGGAATTCTCAGAGATCCTAAAAGGCTGATAATATTCTCAGCAGGCTAGGCCTTTACCACCCAGATTTTCTGAGTGATATCTGCTCAGTGGAAACAAACATTACAGAATTTTCCAATGCAACATTTTTACATCAGATGATCAGATGCTTGCAAATTTTAATTAAATCTGGTTCCCAAATTGTTTTCTTGCATTTTAGCAACTATAATTAACAAACTTATTTTAAAAAACATTATAGAGAGTCACACAATGACAGAACTATAGTGAGATTGATTTAAGTGGTATTGAATATCTGGGGGGAGGGGGCGGGTTAGGTGGAATTATTAAATGAATTATTGGAAAATTAAACTGGATATAACTTTTAACATTCTATTGCCTAATACCAGCTTCTGAACTCTGAGACTTACAAACATTGGCTGATCAGGAATAAGACAAGGTTAGCTAAGCTAAGTTTCAGCTAAGAATGCACTGATTAAGGCATCCCTTCCCTTGTTTCCTTTCTGAAATCAACATCAAAATACTACTAATAGTACTACAACTAATTATTATTATTATTGAAAAGAAAACTACATCTTTAAAGAAATCAGAAGGCAGTAAAATCTGACCACAATCCATAAAAGAATGGTTGACAAAATGCAGTAAAAGTGAATTCAAATGAAGTCAAGGGAGAAAGCCGAGTTGACAAATGCTTCTGGCAAGCATGGTTACCAAAAGTAGTTTCTACAAACAGAAAGTACACACCGAAGACCCCTTTAATGTAAATAACAGCTAACAACAAGATTTGGTGCCTCTCCCGACTACATCTATCAGTATGAAGTGGCAAAGAAGGTATACAGGAATGAAGAGATTCATTACACGTATAAAAACAATCTGGCAAATGTATGGTTTGCCAGTGGAAGAGAAAAAATGGGCCAAGCACTCTGAAATTGATTTTATGTATTTCTTTATTTTTAAAATACCTTTATTTCAAAATGTAAAAATAAAATAACAAAAAGTCAACTCAACAAGTTATGGAAACAATACTCCTAAAAAGTTCTGTCCAGGTACTTTATCTCATCTAATTCCAACTATTAACTCAGTGTATCCTCTAGTGTGCAGAAAGATATACAAATGAACACAAATTAGTTAAATGATATAGTCAAGGTCTCCTTAATAATGAAAAAATGAAGAAGAGAAAAAATGCTTAATCATATTCATATCTCACAAAAACTCCATATTCTTTTTTTTTTACCTTTAGCATTAATACTGTACCAACTCTGCTTTTGTTACAAAAACATTACAATGCCATTATTAACTATAGTCTACGAATTACATTGGTTATATTTTCCCCACGGATCACATTCTTAACACCTTGGGGTAGAAGAACATTCCTGTATTTATATTATTAACTACAATCCTCATCTATTACCAAAATCATTGTTATACATTCCCTATATTATTCTCCAGCTGTCCTCCAACTAACATTAATGTCCTTAAACTACTCATTTCCGCCACAATCATGTCCATAAATCAACAGTGTTTGTTACATTCATTATAATGTGAAATTGATATTGAAAAGAAAATCATTGTCTGCCTCTCTCTCGCTCTCTCTCTCTCTATCACACACACACACACAGCACCTTGAGGCAGTGCTGAACTTCACTGTATACTTGTCCAGAACAGAATAATCTTCCCAGGGCACAGTGTTGCTGATCAAGTATTCAGAGACAATTAACAAAAATCTAAACTGCTCTTTCTATGGAGAGTGCTTCCTTCCTGAAAGGAATTTCTACAAAAAGCTACCCAGCCCAAAAGTAAAGAAGGAAACAAACAAACCAATAAACCAGCACCATAATAATAGCCAGTAAAGAACATTCCTGGGACCACCTGCAAGATGTACCAAATATACTGCAAGATAAAAGAAGGAAAAACACAAGGCAATTAAAAAGATGACAAAGGATGTCCTAAAGGAAGGGATGCTTTGTTTTCCAGCAAAATGTTAGACAAGGCATCTTGAAAGATATTTCTAATGCTCAATGAAATACATATTTTTGAATGAACCTGCAGAGAAAGAAAGGAAAATCCCTAGGGTCCAGGAGCAAAAGGGCAGCAGAGCAGTTCATGGAGGGAAGGTAGTTCTTAAACCATAATGGATCCTAAGGTCATATATGGATCTTGTGGTCTAGAGACTTTGTGCTTGGCAGTGGGTACTTTGGACAGAGCTTTGGGCCCTCACAAGGCAGGGAAACAGAGTAGAAGTCATGGCACAAAAACTCTATAATGAGAAACTAGGGGAAAATAATCTCATCCTAAAGGGATTGACAACAAGGAGAATTATCTGTATTTGACTTGACTCTGGAAAGAAAGAAAAACACATGGACAGATGTGTATGCACACACATACATACACACACACAATTATAACTTAAAGTTACAATGGGTTCTTGATGCCTCCCAGACACTAGAGAAGTAAATGCAGATATTTCCTCTAAGAATTTCCATAGATAAAGTTACAACTCTTGTTTAATCTCTTCCCATCTCACACACACATATATACACAATCACAAAGCACCCATGGAAACAAGGCTCCATAAAAAAAAGATATCAAAAACAATTAGAGAATTTGAAAATGAACCAAATAGGACTTTAATATGTAACAAAATATTAAAAGCTGCCAACTTTAATTGCAATTCACAAACAGAAAGCATCTTTCTTTCCTTATAGACCGGTTTAAAGGTCTATAAGGTCTATAAGGTTTAAAGGTTTAAAGGTCACTTATGGACTTTTCATAGTTGTGTAATATTTAAGGTAACCACATGGAGAATAAAAAATATATAAGCAAACCAAAAGGAGGTGGTTAAGAAAATGTAGATTAATCGGGAGGAACTATAAATGTAGTAATTTCCCCACCTTTCATAGCTGGACTGTATGGACACTGCCTAAAGTTACCCTAGAAATTAAAGTTTAATTTGAAATATTATTAACATAGTTGCTAAACTATAAACTACAAAATTATCAAAAGAAAAGCATATACAGAATACAAAAAAAAGGAAAGCAGAAGTCACATGGCAAGATTTTTAAAGGAGGCATTTATGACAGAAATCATAGCCTTAGGTAAGATGATTGAAATAAGACCACACATTTCTTGAAAATTCATAAAGGTAATTTTTAAAAATTACTTAAAAGTATTTTCTGATTTTAACTTTCAAAAAGGGAAACTGAAATTCATTCTGTATTATAGAATGAATGCATTTGAAACAAAGTAATGCATAAATGTTTAAAACAAAAGAATAAAAAGTAAAACAAGAGGATAGAGGAAAGCAGGAGTTGTGATAATATAGAAAAACAAGTTGAAGTCAAGGCAACAAATGAGGGCAAAGGTTACAATCATAATGAAAATTTAATTGCCATGAAGCTATGTACCAAATAATTTAAAATCAACATCCACAAAGCAAAATCTATAGGAAAAAGAGAAGGAATATACAGAAACAATAGCTGTAGGAGAATTTCATTCTTCTCACTCCACACAGAACAGATCCAGTAGGCAAAGTAAGGTAAAGACAAAAATGACCAAATTGTATAATTAACAAAATAATTCCAGTTGATTATTTTATAAGAGATCATTGAAGCATGTACAAGAACTGATCATTGTAAGACTAAAAAGAAATCTTACCAAATTCCTAACATTTGAAACAGTATACAGGACAACAGATCTTACAGTGATGAAAGGCAAAATGTCAAAAAATTTTTTTTCATTATTTTTTATTACCTCCAATTTTTTAATTTTTTAATTTTTTTCTATTTTATTTCCAATTTTTAAAACTATCATTATTATTTCATTTGCTTATTTGGCTATTTTATTGGCTTCATTTTTGAAGAAGTTTTAGATCACAGAAGGGTTACAACTGTGGCAGGGGAGGTCCATTTGTGTGGGGTGTCAGTGATGGGGGATACATGGGAGGAGGTTCACTTGGGCATACATATAAGGCATATAGATGTGTTCAAATGTTCATGGGTCATTGTCACAGTAGGTGGAGATTCACACAATAACTGAAAGAATATTGAATTCCTATCCTGGGGTGCTCTGCCACAATCTCTAATGGAACAGCAAGAATCCCCCAAGTAGAGAGGCAATGGCTAGTGAAGGAGGATGGTCCATTGATGGGCCCTTGATGTTGATGACTGTGCTTATGAATTTTACTCTTGAAATTGAAACTTAGCATAGTATAATAGGGTGCCTAAGCGTTACCTCCTGAGAGCCTCCTTGTTGCTCAAATGTGGCCTCTCTCTAAGCCAAACTCAGCATATAAATGCAATGACTTCTCCCCAGCGTGGGACATGACTTCCAGGAATGAGCCTCCCTGGCACCTAGGGATTAATACCAAGCACCGACTAGCAATGCAACTGGGAAAAGACCTTGACCAAAATGGGGAAAAGGTAGAGACAAATGAGTTTATATGGCTAAGAGACTTCAAAATGAGTCAGGAGGTCACTCCCGGGGTCACACTTATGCACTTCTCAGCAGGATCACATTGACAGCCAAATTAGACACTACCCAAATAGTGGAGCTCTTGAGAGCTCTGGAGACACCCAGGCACTATGGTCAGGGCAGATAGCTCATGAGTTTGGTGCCTTGCCAGTGGGACCTACTTTGGGGTTTCTGCTCCCCAAATGTGACAGAATTGGACTCATTTGTGCTTTCCCTACACATGGCTCTTTGGTCCCTTCTATCTGAACCTATAGTTGGTGCTGGAGTTGGTAGGTGCACATCCAAGAGACTGGAATCTTTGGACTATCCATATGCCAGCTGAGCCCTGAGCCTCAATGGAGTTGCAACACCTACTCACCCAGGACAACTAACATGGAGGTGATTATGGACAATCACCATACAAAAGAAACGAGAGTCTAGAATTGCAAGCAAAAGAGTCCCAACCATTGGCCATATGGGACTGAAGCCCCCTTTCAATTAGAGGTGGAGTGGGCATCATCATTCCAGAATCCCCAGGATTGGGGAATGAACTATGGACTAGAGTGGATTTATTAGTATTCTACTATAGACTTATTGTGATTCTAGCAATGGAAGAACAAATATCATTGTTGTGGAGGTAGTGGCCACTGGAGGTTCTGAGGGAAGGGAGAGAGAAAACAGGTATACAACGGGACATTTTCAGGACTTGGGAATTTGTCCTGAATGACATTGCAACGACAGATACAGGCCATTATATATCTTGCCATAACCTACAGAATTGTGTGGGGAAAAGTGTAAACTATAACATAAACTATAATCCATGCTTAGTGACAATGCCCCAAAATGTGTTCATCAATTGCAACGAATGTATCACTCTAATGAAGGATGTTGTTAATGGGGGTAAATGTGGGCCGTGTGGGGAGCAGGGCATATGGGAATCCCCTATATTTTATATGTAACATGTATGTAATCTAAATATCATTTAGAATAAATTAAAAATTAAAAAAAAAAAAATGAAACCGTACATCTAAATTCTATGAGCTCAAGATTATACAACTAAGAAATAATAAACAAGAAATAAAAAATAATAATAAACAAAGGTAGGAAAAGTTAACACAGGGAAATTTTTAAATTGCATCTTTATCAATTCTTAGACCAAAGAGGAAATAAAAACCAAAATTTAAAATATAGAGGGACAAAAAACTAAAAATTCAAATATAGATTTTAGAAGGACATAGATTATATCTAAACTCATGAGATATAAGTAAAGCCAGACTTAGCAAAAAATTCTCAGCTATTATGAAATCAAGAACAATGAAAATTAGTATACAAATTTGGTAATTAGAACATGACAATGAAAGGAAAGCAGAAGTAATAAAGATGAAAGCAAAATTAATGAACTAGCAAAAAAGAAAATCAGTATAACTAATAATTCTGAGTTGGTTTTGTGAAAGGGTATTAAAAAGAGCTAACTTAATCAATCTAAAAATAGCAAAAGCATAAATACACAATATTTGAAATAAGAATGGAGGAATAGCCACAGATATAAAGGACATTTGTAAATAATGAAAAATCCTTTTGTTCAAATATTATATTTGAGACCCTTGATGCAATGAATCATTTTACATTTCAATATAAATTTTCAGCACTAATTCCAAAAGGGATAGGAAATCTAAATTGATCACCCCCACAAAAGTCACCATGGCCAGATTGTTTTTCTGTTAAATTCCAACATGTATCAGTGATAAATTAATAAATCCAAAGCTTTTAAACTGTACCATTCTAGTTGTTTTTTAAGTAATAAAATAAAACAAAACAAAAAATATAGCAAATTATCAATACCCAACTGGACAAAGAAAGCAAAAAATAAGGGGGCAGGGGTATGAACGTGTTCTGGTGTGCTATGGAAGGACTACTTGGGCCTTAGATATTAATCCCACCAGCCCTCATGGTGGGCAGACACATGGAGGTGGTAGCACCTAGGACAGCTGGAACTCCTTGGCTGCAGGAGAATTGCTAGTTCCTCCTGGTTGCCTTGCTCTGTGTGCTATTCAAACACCTACATCTGTGTGGCCATGATGGCAGACCTTTCTGATTCTGGGATCGGAACATGCCTTTTCCTTAGGAACATGCCCCATCCACCTGAGCCCAAGGGATAAGCACATAACCCAAATAAGCCTATTCAAATTTCTTTCCAAAGGATTTGAATCTTCAAAGAAATAGTGGTGTTTTGGGCTGAGGCATTCTGAAGACAGTGATAGACAATGCCTCTGCATCAGTTTCTTATGCTTCCAAGATGTGGTTGCTGAGTTTTTATTTTCTTCTAATTTCCTAGAATGCTGTATCCATCTTGGTAAATTATGATTATTATTGATGTTGTTGTTTGCATAAATTAGCAAAATAAGTTTTCTTTACTTATATCATGTGAATCCTAACTTCTAGGGGATGTGTTGCATCAATGGGCCCTTGGGGAAAAGTAGGGTATTTGGAAGTGACTGTTAGGCTAAAATAGAGCAAATCCAATGTGACTCCCTTCATATTCAGACCATGGGACACTAGCAAGCCAGAAAGTGCCATGGAGAAATAGCCATTCATAAAAACTAAACTTGGCAATTATTCCTTCAACCTGCTGAATTCCAATGCAGAATTGCAAGCCAGACGAATTTACAATTTCAACAAGACTTTTATTTGACAGGACACTGAATGGGAAAGAAAATCCCCAAAATGAAAATGGAGATATCTGGGAGAATTTGGATTACTTGGAGAAACTCCAAGTCCAAACACTTCTGAGACAATCCCAATTATGCCAATCTTTCCTTCAGTCCACAAAAATATTTATTGAGCACATACTATGTGCTAGATAAGTCTGTGTATTGAGATAGAGACAGAGAGAGAGAACAAAGACTAGCAGCAGCAGAATACCTATGATCTTTATGGTAGTATTTTTTATCCAGGGAACAAGTGGAGGAAGGAAACAAAGGAAAGTGACATTTCACATTAAATATTCTATTTCGTTCATCAAAAATTATCCAGATTTAAAACATCAAAATATTAATCTTTGGCTTACATTGTTCTTATCCCTTTTTTGTTTTTTAAGTATTTTTAAAATTAAATAGTCTCTGTCCTTTATAAACTGTTACAGATGTGAGAAAAATGGGAAGCTTCTCAATTTATTTTGTTAAAACTATCCTAAGCCAGATGCCCAAAACACACAAGGATAAACACACCAACACACACAAGTACACTTACATGCCCCTTTAAAAGAATGTAGAAATGAACTCAAAATCCTGAAAATCAGCAATAACAAAAAAACATCCTCACCAATTTAAACCAGCAGGACATAAAAATAGTTCACAAGAACAAATAGGAATGCAAAGAAGTTTTAATAGTAGGAAATCTATTGGTATAATTTATCACATTAAGTGATTGGAGAAAAAAAATGTTCAATAACTGTTAAAATGAGATTTAATGCATTTTAATACTCATTTTTAAAAATAAAAATACCTAGTAAACTAGGAACTAGAATGGTACTCTTCAACTTGATTAAAAATATAAATCTAAAAATTATAGAGGCCACTTAATATATAACAGCAAAACCCCAGAGGCATTCTCATTAAACTCAGGAACAGCGGAAGGGGCTGGCTGTTCTGGCCATCAGCATCAAGTGGTTTTCTCTTAACTGTTAGTGTCTCTCAGTCAAATTCTCCCATACAGGTCTGAAACATCTTGAAACTCGACATATATTTCATAATCATTTTATCCTATCTTTTGGATACTTGTAAAAGGAGAAATTTTTGTTCTGTTAAATATTATCCTCAAATAAGTCACATCAAGATATCTGTGCACCTTTCCCAGAAAGATCCATTTCACATTACAAGTGAAATTTCTGAAGTTTACAAGCTCTTATGAGAAAAAAATTTGGTCCAAAAATTGCTAAACCTGCATGCATTTAATGTTATTACTAAGAGAGAGTGGGCGTTGGGGGAGAAAGAGAGGAAGGGAGAGCGAGAGGCAAAGAGGGAGGGAGGATGAGAGAGGGAGAGGAACAGGAAAAGAGAGAGGGAGTGAGAGAGAGAAAGAAAGAGAGAGACAAAATGGGGGCGGGGGGAGAGAGACTTGTCCATTAAATCCAAAGTAAACATTATGCTTTATCCTAGCTACAAGCAAATAAGTTAGCCTACCACAGTTTCATGGCTACTGATAGAAGATAGTAGATTCCTGAATCAGAGACAAAAGACAGTTTATTACTCATAGCAATAGCGGTAGCCAGAGTAGCAATAATTTTTCACTGGTTTTCTGAGTCCTCATTATCACAGGGAGATGCAAAGAGACCAGATGATAGTACACACACAGTGGGTCGCATTACAGGAGAGGAACCTGTATTCACCACATTTCTAACTTTTGTAAAGGGACACTTTATCATCCATAGGCTTCCCCAGGTGGTCAAGCCCCACCTGTTACTGGTAGATGATTCTGATCCCAGCCTACTTACAAGAAAAAACTTCAAACTGATGGGGGTGCCAACTTTCAATCCCGTGCTGGCATGCCCCTGCCCACCATTGCATGCTTCCCACAGAAACCACCATAAAGACACTTCCTCAGTTCTGCTTGCTCTCTCTGTTCCATGACCAGCCCTGGTGTTTTCCCCATGTGTCCTTGTGTGATGTGACGTGGCCCTGTTTGGGGGGAACTGTGGGTATAATCAATATTTCCAACTCTTCCACTCTCTTTCTCTTGATCGGCATCTGGCCTTACCATACCTCCCACATAGGGAGCCTGAATCTTTTATAATGGGCAGTGAGACATTTTCTTTATGATGCTGGAAGTAAGCTTGCCTGCCTTTAGCTCTGGAAGGAGACACTATCTTCCAAGACTGTTAACTCTACAAGCAAACTGTAAAAGGTAGTGCAGAATAAAAGGGCATCAGTACCTCACTTACTAGACATACAGTAACACAAGAGACCATGGAAAATTATCTACCCACATAATAAGCTCTCCATTGTAATTGTGTAGTTATACATATGACTTTTTATTTAATATTAAGCCTCCATAACAAGACCTTTATCTAAATGAGGGTATGAGTCATGTCTTCTGTTCTGTCCACTACTGCATGAATGAATGATTCTTAGCAGAAATGGCTCATACTTTACTCTCGATCAACAAAGTTTCCAACAAATTTATCAGCCACTTTAAATGTCTTTTCTCTCCAAATGTGTGTGTGTATATTTCATATAACCCTAGAACTAAAATATTATGCATCTCTCTCCATTTGATTCAAACACAGTAAATGTGAGAAGAATAAAATGAATTTTGGCTGTAGTATACATAAACTCAAGATTCAGTTTCACCAAAAGCCATGGGTCTAGTAAATGGGAAGATAATTTTCAGTCATACATCAAACATACAGTTGTGGAACCATTCTACTGTTTCTGATTTGATGCCACTTTTGTAATACAAAGTTAGAGACACTCTTACGTACGTAGTGTATACGTCTAGAAATGCTGCCAAATTGTCCTTGATACTTGACTATAGGAATGGCAATTATAGAACATTCATGGCGACCCCCATTGGCCAGAAGACACAATTCATCAACAGCTTTACTCTTTCCTGCCACATCCAGATGTAGCTTCAGAATCCTTGTGAACACCATGTTCCAGTTAGCACTACCTGATTGGAGATAGAGTACAAATCGTATGTATTTGCAAACCTGCTCAAAGCATCTCTTTGACCTAGACCATCATACTAAGCGAGGTCCTAGAGATGTCCCAGTGCAAACGCCCCTCCCAAAATTGATGAGTCTACAATATCAGTTTACCAGTTACTAGAAATAACATATAAAATGTGTGGAACTTATATTGTCCTTCAGACTGTTCTAAATATGAGTAATTAATTTAATACTCTAAATAATATTGTGAGTAGGTACTTCATTTTCCCACTTCAGAGGCAAAGAAACTGAGTCATGATGAAAGTATTTAGCCTGTCAAAGACCACACAGCTAGAAAATAAGTGAAGCAAATTCTAACCAAGAAGTCTGACTGCAGAGTCAGACTCAAACTTTACAAAATGCAAAATTAGTGAAATGTTCCTAGAATTGGTTACAGATTAACCAAATTGTTAGCTAACAAATTTTCCATAGAAATCTTTCATCTGGCGATCCAGTTCCATAGTGGCATTTTTTAAAGCCAATATAATAACAGGGAGTCAGCAGAAACTGCAAGTGGTCTTGATCTATTTATTCATTCACTGGATTGCTAGCCAGGTGGCGATTAGGTGACCAACTGTACTAGTCTGCCTGGAACTGAGGGGCTTCCAGGATGGGGGGTTTTCAGTGCTAAAACCAGGACTGGCCCTGGCAAACCAGAACAGCTGACCCCCCTCATGGGACAAGCAAGGGGGTCCAGACGAGTGCTGTGGTCTTCGGTTCACCAGGACTCATCTAATTTTCCAGGAATCATCTTGTTTCCTTTGTCTCAGTCACCAGTAATTACCTAAAGATGGCAGAGCTCTTTTTTCTCTGTCTTTCAAAGCTGTGCTTCTCAAACTTCAGTGTGTTTCAGATTCCACTGGAGAGCTTGTTTAAAGACACACTCCAGGGACTCACCTCCAGAGATTCTGTATTGGGAGGTCTGGGCTGGAGCCCAAGACTCTGCATTTCTAACAAGCTCTTGTGATGTTCTCTATGGACTACAACCTGAGTGGCACTGCTTCAAGGGACTGTGATTCCCCACATACTTATTGATGGCCACACAATCCAGCAAACAAACAGGAAGCGAGCAGGGACAGTTGTTTTTCAGTGCAGCTCTATTTCAGCTCCCGTGACTTGCATCCTCTGACTCATTCCTAGTGAATTTATGATTTATAACAACTGGAAACGGACAACTTCTGCCCCAATCTTTTGATATTCATTAGAATTATCCTACCCGGCAGGTCACTTAAAATCTGGTTTCTCAGCTCTCCGTCAGTAACAAGATTTGCCCTTCTTTGCTAAAAATGATGGCTATGACCATTTCATTGGTGATACAATTCATTCACCCTGTTGTGTCCTAGTCCTACTCCCATAGCAAAGTCTTTCCTGATGAATATAAGAGACACATTTTCCTTTTTTCATCGAAGTGAAATGAGATTAAGCTTTCATGGCTCGGGGTTCCTTCCATGCCGTCCTTTTCTTTTACAGACTTCCAATTAGGCTGAGTGGACTTGCTCACTGAGAGTGCGCAGCTCTTGTCACTGTTATAATGACTTGATAGACTAGCATCTGCGCTCCCTCCTAGTATTGAGCCAACTGTAAGAGTGTGAAAGATTCCCATCTATTTTCCGTATCATACAGCGCACTTAACCAGCAATTGCAGTAAAGGTATATTTAGCTCAGACGCTAGAAGATGGTCAACTTGCACCAGATGTCTAGAGCATGTTATCAAGAGCATGGTACCACATTCTCTTCAAAACCAGAGGCTATCCTAGAAGTGAACGTAGCAACTGTTGTAGCAAGAGTGTGAATGCTAGCATTTCGTAATGGTTTGCAAACCATTTCTGACTTGTACGTTTATCTTTAAGGACATTTTTTTTACGCGATGCCCTTGTTCTGCCTCACCGCTCCTCCATATAGTCCCCAGCCATTCGAGAACCACCTGCAGCACCATTGCCTGTTTAGTTAATCGGTCCCTATGCTCTCCGCTGGAAACAGTCCTTCTCTCTCCTCAACTTCCATTTTGAACAACTCATTTTTGCTACTTTCCACTTTCTTTCCTTATAATAATAAATTTCTTTCCTTATAATAATAAATGAAACAAAACAGGTAAATAATAACGATAGCTAAACAAGTATTGAATGGTTAATATACGCCAGATACTATTTGAAGGATCAATGTATTTTTTTATTTGTGAGTAGTGCCTTGCGTAGAGTAGGGACATGCAACTCTATTTTTGAATGAAAGTCTTAATGAAACCCAAGAGACTAAATGGACAAATTTCAAATTCTAAATTAACATACAGAAATCAATAACTTGCATCGGCATGAATAATAACCAGTTAGAAGATAATGGCATAGAAAGCATTTACAACAAAAACATTAAAATACCTAGGCATAAATGAAACAAAAGAATAAGGAAAATTTATGTTAGAAAAGTGAAAATACATATTCTTTATAGAAACACTCAACATCATATAGATGCCACATTTTATAATATTAATATGATTTTAAAAAGCAATGTGTTTTTTTTCCTGAAGGGGTAGATAATATTAATATAAAATTCATATTGAAAAATAAACAAGCAAAAATAGCTACAAACTGCTAAAACAAATATGTAATTTAGGGGACTTAGCCAAAGATATTAAAACACACTATAAATGCTGTATAGTTAACACTGTGTTGGTAGAAATACAGAGGCAGAAACACCAAAGGAACAAAATACACAGTTCAGAAATAGATCCCAAGTACACCTGAAATTGAAAAGACGATAAAAATGGTGATTCAAATCTGTAAAGATTAACTTTTTAATAAATGGTGTTGAGAAAACTGTTTAGCTTTTAGAAAACAGATAAAATTTGATTAATGTGTCATATGATATGCTACAATACATTCCACATGATTCAGAGATCTAAACATTAAAAAATGAAATAATTTATGCTTGAAAGTGGGAAAATCCTCCTAACTGTGACTCAAAATCAAGAAATAATATAGAAAATATGATAAATTTGACTACATTAAAAAAACTGATTCATAACTAAAAGGAAAAATGACACCATATGAAAAGTAAATGACAAATGACAAATTGGGGAAAATGCAATTTACATCATGACAAAGATCTAGTATTTTCAACATACAAAGAACCCCGAGACCGTCTTAGAAGAGAGGAAAAACAAATAGCAATGCGCATATCTACAGCCCAAATTATGGTCCTTAAATGCATTCACCACTGAAAGAAACCAGGGTTCCTTGGAAAAATAGCTGGGGCAGAAAATAGACAAGTTCATCTAGTTGTACCAGAAATTGAGGTAGAGACTAAAGACATCAAAGGATATAGATGGCAATGAGAAGAGACTCCCATTGACAAAAAATGGGGCAATTAGAATTACAATATAGTGAACACAATTTGTTGAAACCATTGAAAAGAATAAATAATATAGATATACATATCAATATACACATTCATATATACACACACATATGTATTTATTTATTTGAAAATACTTAAACAAGAGAAAGAGAAAGCCATCTTCTTCCCCCACTCCAAAAGAGACTTATAATTGTAGGTAATTAGATCACCATTTATGTACTCAGAAAATAGCAATGAGAAAAACATTTACCCTGATTTTCCTGTTTCAGCTGTATTTTGTGGAACCAAATATCCCTAGCTGATAAGAGAATATTTTTACATGAGAATTCCAGCTAATGAAATGTGGAGAGAAAGGTAGGGTTATAAAAAATCCCCACTTTCAACTCCTATTGCAATAATTGATCAAGCTCAGGAAATGATCACCACTGTTGGCTGAAAGGTTGATGGAATGTTTACAATGGAGGGATTAGGCTACTAACCACCTGGGGCTAATGACTGCCTTTAGTGTCCCTGAAGTGTGACTACCAGACCTTATGTGCCTCCTCATGTGCTTCAAATTGCTGAAGTGCATGACACCATAAAAGAAGTACTTCTTGCAAAAAAAAATTTAGACCTAAATCTAATTAAACCTCTAGAGCTAATGTATGTAGCTATAAGTATCCATAGGAAATATAGGAGACAGAAAAAATAAGTTAGATAACTCATAAGGAAGCAGAAAGATAATCCCAGAAGGTAGAAAATCTTGAGGACAGTGACTCAGCCTCTGCAAACTAACAGACTTTACCTTTTTTTTAGGAGGTACTAGGGATTGAACTCAGGACCTCGTACATGGGAAGAAGGCCTCAGCTATTTGAGCTCTAATGGTCTTTAAAAAATTAAAACATAGTGGCTACTGCTCTAGATTAAAAGAGAAAAAAACAACCAAATATAATGGATGGCCCCTGTTTGGATCCTGATTTAATCACATAGACTATAAAATGCCATTTTTGAGACTATCAGGAAAACATGATCTGGTTAGATAATAACCAGAAATCATTAGTAATTTTGTTAGGTATGATGACTGCCTAGTGGTAATGTGAAAAAAGTCTATAATTTTTTAGAGATGAATGCGAAATATATAAGAGGAAATGCTGAGATGAATGAAAACTTATTTTAAAAGTTGATTAGAAACAAAATTCATGAATATACCACATTCATGGTTATTTCTGAATCTGGATAGTGGATATATAAAACCTCTTCATACTGTTCTATCTAATTTTGTGTATGTCTGAAATATTTCAAAGTAGAAGGCGGGGGGGGGGACCTTCTAAGGAAGTCAAGGCCGTTGATAAAATCAAAGGCTACGCTGATGACCTATGGGAAGCCACTGTGCAGAATGGCTCCAGGTGTTACCTTCCAGGATTAGTGTGGAAGCTGTTCCCTTCCCACTGCTCACTGTTCCCACATTGAGCACGTTAGGGAGAACATGTGGCCTCTTCTCTCCACAGGGCCTCCTCATTTGACTCTTTGTTTTGAGGTTGGGAACAAACTCTTATCAGGGACTTAGTATGTGACAGGGGAGGGAAGGTGATGACTTGTCATACTGGAAGAGTGTTAATCTGAGTCGCAGGCTGATGGGTTCCCAGAAGGAAAGCACTGCATGGGACCTTCAGTCTGCTTAAGAAGAGGTGAAATGTGGATGTTTAAAAAACAAAACAACAGTGAATCTTGTCGATTTCAGTAAATGTAATGGATACCTCAACATGTGGAAATTATCCAAAAGTGACTATAGACTGATATGACTGCATATTTTACAATCAAACATAACCACATTGATACAGACCCGGGAGGGCTGTCCTTCAAAACAGGTTTTCTCGAATGCTTTGCTCCCATTACAAAGATGTTCTTACTGCTTAAAGCATTTTTGGAATTCATGACCCCTTAACATGCCACAAAGGAAACCTGGGAATACTTTAAGTTCACTTTTATTATTATTTTTGTTATTATTATATTAAAACCTGGGGCATCATTTTAAGGCTAACTTTTAGCATCATTGTAATCGCCATCCTGATGCATGTGTATATGTGCAAAGCCCAATTTGTTCATCAATGACCAGTTATCATTTTCTGTATATATGGATGTGCAACCTGGAAAATTTATAAAGATATTATGAGTTGAACATATTTGTTCCCCAAAGTCATAAATATTGATTGAGATACACTCTTCCTAAGTTCAATGTATCAAACTCTGCTTCAAACATCTTAATCAAATAAAATGCTCCAGGGACTTATTCTAAAAGAAGTGACTAATGTCTAAAACAAGGATTTAAAATGATCATTTATGCTCCTAATCTCATTTCATTTATTTATTTTTTATTTATTTAGTTTTAATATACATTTTTATTTTTTTTAAAGATACTTAGATTACATAAATGTTACATTAAAATATAGAGGATTCCCATAAGCCCTGCTCCCAATCCTTCCCACATTTTCCCACTTTCACAACACCCTTCATTTGTTACAATTGATGAACACATTTTGGAGCATTGCCACTAAGCATGGATTATAGTTTACATTGAGGTATACACTTTCTCCTGCACAATTTTGTAAGTTATGACAAGATATATAATGGCTTGTGTCTGTCATTGCAATGTCATTCAGGACAATTCCCAAGTCCTGAAAATGTCTCCATATTATACCTGTTGTTTTCTCTCCCTTCCCTCAGAACCTCCAGTGGTCACTGCCTCTACATCAATGATAAAATTTCTTCCATTGCTAGAATCAAAATAAGTCAATAGTAGAATAACAGTAAGTCTAGTCTATCATCCATTCCCCAATCCTGAGGATTCTGGGATGGTGATGCCCACTTCACCTCTAATTGAGAGGGGGCTTTGATCCCATGGGGCTGGTGGATGGAACTATCTTGCTTGCAGATGCAGACCCTCTCTGTTCCCTGGGATTGTCGTTGTCCATCATCATCTCCTTTTAGTTGTTCTGGATGAGTCCAATGAACTGGAGAATAGGTGTTACAACTCTGTTGAGATTCGGGGGACAGCTGGCACATGGACAGCCCAAAGATTTAAGTCTCTTGGATATATACCTATCAACTCTAGCACTAACTCTAGGTTCAAATGGAAGGGGCAGAAGAGCCATGTGTAGGGAAATCACAACTGAGTCCAACTCTGTCACACTGGGGAGCATAAATTCCCAGGTAGGGCCCACTGGCAGGGCACCAAAGTCCTGAGCTCTCTGCTCTGCCTATAGTGTCTGGATGTCTCTGATATTTGAGGCAATAGTTACTTTGGCTGTCAATGAGATCCTGTTGAGATGTGCATAAGCGTAACCTCTGGAATGACCCCCCATCTCATTCTGAAGTCTTTTAGCCTTTCCCCCTTTTGGTCAATGTCTTTTTCCAGTTGCATTACTAGTTGGTGCTTGGTAGTCAGCCCTCAGTGCCAGGGAAGCTCATCCCTGGGAGTCATGTCCCACACTGGGGGGAAGGTAATGCATTTGTAAGCTGAGTTCAACTTAGAGAGAGGTCACATTTGAGCAACAAGAAAGCTGTAAAGAGATAACTCTTAGTCACCCTATAATACTAGGCCAAGTTTCAGTTTCAAAAGTAAAGGTTCACAAGTACTGTCATCAATATCAAGGACCTGTCAATGGTCCAGCTTCCTTGACTAGTCACTGTCCCTGTACTTTGGGGATTCTTGCTGTCCCATTAGAGAGTGTGGCAGAGCTACCCAGGATGGGAATTTGATATTCTTTCTGTTTTTAAGATAAAATTTTATACTTAACCTAAAATGTCACGATTTTTCAACCAACTGATGTTGCAGTCCAAAGTAATCCTTACTGAGTTGAATATATATATTTGTGTGTATGTATATGTATGCATGTATACGTGTGTGTGCACCTGTGTATGTGTGTGCATGCATCCACTATAAGATAATGTTCCTTCTCCTATTTGAGAAAATTTGAACTTGGATTAACTTTCTGTCTCCGTTCCCCTGGAAACCTGATAAAGGTGAGATGTCATCTTATTACCAGGCAATCTTGTTTATTTTTAAGATGTCTCCTGGTTGGTAAATTACCTTTAGAATGGGAGGACTATGAATAAACTACAAATAGCTGCCTGGAAGTTATAGTTTAGTTGAATCTTGCAGGCTTGCTTGTTGAGCCATCATTGTGTAAAATCAGCTAGTTTCGTCATAATTCCAGTACGCTACCCATATCTTCAACTATGCCTGACATCACCTAGTCCTGGAGCCCTGTCTTTTATACTTACCAGTGAATAAATTCCGAATTTTTGTTGGGATGGCATAATTGAGGAAGACTCTAATAAAATGCTTTTCAAAGCTTTTGTGCCATCCTTCTTATTTTTGCCAATTCTCCCTCATGCCACTCACAGAGGGATCTGAAGTTGCTAGTTGCTGAGTCTTGTTATGACCCTGAAAACTTCAGGATGGTTCTGTTTTCCCACTACAAAAAATTCAGCTTTCTTGGATCTGCTAAGTGTTTACTGTGCATAATTGGGTGACTCCTGTCTCCTCACCTGTTTTCTCATACATGTGGGTGTGCCTTTTATTTTAAATCTCTTTTCTGTACTTCTAGTACTGAAAAGAGCAAAATTAGATGGCTCTATTAAATCCTCCATTTTGTTCTAGGAACCAAGTCTCCCTTATTTATAAGGTCAATTATATTACACAGGGTTTCCATTCATTTTATTCATTGGATCTGGCCCTGAATGCATTTTGATTATTATCAAAATATCAAATCTATCTTAGCCTACATCATTAAAGCTATTTAAACAGATGAGTTAATATCCTGAATAGAATCTCCCAAAGATATGTTAATGAATGTTTCAGTACATGGCAAGACCTTTGGGAAAGTCCCTTCACACAGCCAATACAAAGGGGAGAACCTTCCTATGAATATGCCTGTTATTATAAATGTGTTAATGTAATCAGTCCTGTCACTGTATAGTTATAATTGCATTAGAAACTGGAAAGGCAAGTAAGCATATTATGAGCTTTGAATTAATTTAATTTAGAAAGGCTTATTCAGAGAAGTGTATTTTGAACAGTGTTTTAATGAAGTTGAGAGAAATTATTTAAAATGCTGAGTTAGAAATAACTTAATTAAAAAAAAAATAAGTTATGTAGAGTGGTATATAACAAAACTTTCCATGTTACTTTCCTCCCTCTTTTTTGTCTTCATTCCCTTATTCATTATCAGAAATGTGTATACAATGTCCCATCACTTCCCACACCTATATCTTCATTTATGGCCAAATAGTCTTTATTAAAGGACCGAATAGGCTTTACTTCATTGCATCTTCTTGGCTCATAATTGAGAATTAAGGATTTGGCTTGGGTTTCTATTGGGTTGGACAACATGCCCTATTTTTAAACCAATTATACCACATTGAGCATTAAAATCCTTAAAAGTGGCCACCGGAGCATCTCTAGCAATGGGATTTTGGCCTCTATATAATATGTATTCCCAAAAGCTGAAGCCTATAGTCATATACTGTAACAACGTGATTCATTATTTTTTTGAAAATGCCTTGTATCATCCCTACATTAGCCTTTTCTCTTTAGGTATCCATTTACTTTATTGTGAGAGTAATAATTTTATTCCCCTAATGTTATTTTACGGTTAATATTCAAAGCACTGTATCAGTTGATATTCAGGCTAAACACAATCAAACAAAATTGCAATCATATGTGCTATTCTATAGAAAGTGAAAAATGTTTTTATTGTAAGGGATTAAGCTGGAACATGTTCAGTGGAGGCAAACCTCTTAGCAATCACATCTAGTGATCTGTTTCAAAACCTCTAAATGCTTCCCATGAAATAGGATGATTGAGACAGGTATAGAAGGTATGTGGGCAGTACCCAGGAAATCTGTCAATGAGCCACATTACCTTTGAGCTAGAATTTATTTTAAAATAAAGGGATAAAGTAGGTCAGATTAACTCCAATAAATGGCATGTGCCACGTGCACAGTACAAAGTAAAGCCTCTAAACATCTAGAATGGTTTGAGTTGTCTTCATTTTGGGATGGCCCTCTGGTCTGTGGGAGACCCACCTGTGAATTGTGGTGATCTTGGCAATTTTCTAATTTCAAATTCCATCCACAGACATTTTGCCCTTCAAAAGATGGGTCCAAATCAGTTGTTAAGGAACCAAAGAAAAATAATTTGCTGCATAGTAAATAATTTTAAATATATTTTATTTGTAAAATTTGTTTTGATTTATTGCATTTATTTATGTTTGTTCATAGAAGAGTAATAATTTTTCTTTTTACTTAGCTATTTAGGAAAATTTTCTAGAACTATAGAGGCATTGTAACTTAAATATATTGTTTTTTTAGATTTAAATATTATTTAAATCTAAATGATATAATAATAATAAACCCCAACGAACAATCATAATCTAGCTTTAGTTTTTCCCCTTCATAAGGAATTCCTAGAATTGCAACTCCTTCTCCCATAAATATTATGCCAATGGAAAGAGGGCAGTGCTGAGTAGGAAACAACTTCTGCTTCTCTCCCTTCACCTAGATCTTGCTTTTGAAATTTTACCTAACTTTTTCATGTATTATCTACTTTGGGGCAGACATATCATCTCATTCTTTTTCATTTCACTTAATTTTCTTTGTTGGTTCTGCCTAGTACAGTTGATCTACATGATTTTGATGTGGTCAAGGGAAACCCTTGGTTAAAAGTCACTAAACGATAAAACAATCAATGGAAAGTGAAAAATCAAGTTGGTGTGTTCTTTTGTTTTCAAATGGAAATTTGTAAAATGCATAACTTGGTCTATAGAAAGCCCAAACATAAATGGAAGCATGCCTACCAAGTATGTGCATGTTATACAATAAAGACCTAATCGGTTGCTACCCTACCTTCTCTTGCCTTCTAACAAGGTGGAATATTATCCAGTATTGGGATATAGGGTTCAGCTTCTCTCTGACAGATCATGCATCTATAACTTAAGTGTGACACTATGCCTCATTCTGAAGTGTACACACCCCTTCTGAAAGTACAAGGTACATATGTTTGCCATTTTGGGGGTGAACTGATGAATTGTTAGGGATGGCACCATTTAGGCAACAGCTTTTTACCCTTCCTTCTACTATAAAAATCTGAGAGAGTGTTAAAAAGTACACAGGTAACCTGAGGTTATAATTTTCACTGAATTGAGAACACTTACCAAATATTACAATGCTCTCAATTTTTGTATGAAAGTTTCTGCTGTCATTATCCCAAATAGAAAATTTATTCAAGAGAAAATTCCCATTTTGAAAAAGAAATCCACCAGCATGCGAAAAATGTAATTCAAGATGGCACCTCTAGTTGCCAAGGCCTTGACTGCTCCTTTATGTGCTTAGTGCAGCTCCCTTCCAAGCTCAGAATCAATTGTGCTTGTAGGTCATTTTAACAGAGTCTGGAATGTCAACCCGTGTGTTTAAGACAGCACTTTTGAGCTTCTAAACACAGCCTCTGTAGTACTAGTTAACCAATTTTAACTAATAGTTGACATAAAGGCTTCTATCCTCTAGGGTCAAAAGGCAAGGGTTACTCCAAATCACCTATTTTCAGGACTCAGTGATGAAGTGGCACCAAAGCCCGCAAACTTTCCCCCATCATCCTTCTATAAAAGTTTATCACACTATATTATAATCAGTTATTTACTTACCTGACTCTGACAAACAATGTGCTTTTTAAGGGCAGAAACTGAATTTTATTTTATGTAGCACATGGAAGATATTTAATTAATTCTCTTGAATGAACAAAAGGAAGAAATAGGGTGCTGCATTACGAATTCTATATTATTTTAAAGTTTACAAAGCATTTTCCAAAATATTACTTCATTTAAAACTCAAAGTAACACTGGCCAAAAGCATAATGATCCCATTTTGCTGATAAAGAAGGGCTAAAGAGTTTAAGGTATGCTTTAAGGAAAAGAGGTATGTCTGCAAAATGTTTAGGAGCATGAATTATGGAGCCACCCTGTCTGGGTTTTAATTCTACCATTGCTATTAACTGTGTAACTAGACAGACTACTTGGTTTCTGTGTAGTTTGTTAGTGTCTAGTTTCCTCATCTGTAAAATGGGTATAGAAATAGTACCTGCCACATAGTATTGCTCTGGGAATAGGTTAATATATGAAACACTTAAAATGGTGTCTGGCACATAAGAATGACCATAAAGCTTTGGGGGTGGAGGCTCTCTGGCTATAAAGGCATTGGTCTTTTTACTAAGCTACAACTGAATCTTAACCACTAATTCTGAAACACTCTGAGAGAAAAGCATGTTCTGAGTTTCAGATCAATTTGGCAAGACCTTTTGGAACAGTTCTGGCCACAGTTGTTTGAAGCCTTAGTACCTACAAAGTACTGTATTCATTTTTCTGCTCCCATGTTTTGTAATGTTGTGAGAGAGGCTGATAGAGGAAATGTTTGACATGGTGAGCTAAAACAGACCTGGAATACATCTGTTCCACCAATAAACATAGCTTGCTGCCCTCATGGGACTTACATCCAAGACCAGGTCTGATAGCTCTCTCCAAAGATGACCTCCAAATAAGCCGCACTGTGTTGTCCCCTCTCCTTGAGTCTCAGCTGGCTGTGAATGTGGTGGAAGTGATGCTGCCTGACCTTGGAGGCGAGGTCAGAAGAAGCTGGGCAGCCTCTTCCTGGGACTCTGGAGCCTCCCACTCCTGGGGGAAGCCTGAGCTACCACATAAGGAGAAGGACTGCCTCGAGAGGGCCATGCTGTGGGGAAACCCACACTAGCCACACGGAGGAGTGGCACAGAGAGGAAGAGACCTGCCAGCCTCTAGTTGTTCAGCTCTCCCAGCTGAAATGTCAGAAATGGGAGCAAATCAGCCCCCTTAAACATTCTAGAGATGGATGATGTGAGGGGGCAAGAACAGAGGACATGCTGACTCCAGAACCGAAGCCAAGGACAGCCCTCAAGCCACCCCCACACATGGCCCAGCAAGAATGAATGAATGAATGAATGAATATATTCGAGAGTGATAAAGTGATCTGAAAACAAAAGGAAGAGCAGGGTCAGGAGGATCAGGAGTACAATGGGGTGGGGCAACTTGCAGTCCCAAAAGGGTGATGAAAGCAAGGCTCACAGAGGAAGTGATATTTGAGCAAATGCTTGGAGGTGAGGGAGTTAGCCCAGTGTGTATCTGTGGGGAAAGCATTCTAGGCAGGGCAAAGAGCCAGTGCAAAAGTAGTACAGCAGGGATTGCCTGGTCTATTTGCAAAACAGCAGGCCAGGTGATCTGGAGGAGAGTAAACCAGAAGAAAAGTAGAGAGAGAGAATGTCAGAGAAGTGACCATGGGCCAGGCCACGGGGCCTTCAGAGAACAAGGTCTTTGGCTTTTACTGTGAGTGAAATAGGGAGCTATTGCAGACTCTAAACTGAAGAGTAAATGGATCACTCTACCTGCTGTGCTAAGAATAGACTCAAGTGGAGCAAAGAAAGAAGTAAAAAGACCTATTAGAAGTTTATTACAATGTACTAGATAAGAAAGAGGTGGTTCTAGACCAGGGAGATAGTAGCAGAGGGCTAAATACATTGATGAGATGGAGTTATCATCAACTGAGACTAGGAAATTGATAAGGGAGCATTTTGGGTAGGGGCGAGCCGGAGTATGTTTTTGGACATGTGACATTTGAAATGCCTATTAAACTTCTGAGTGGGAGAATCAGGAGGACGGGAAGGAGGTCTGGGCTGGAAATAAACATGTGGGTATTTAAATCCGTGGGGCTGGAGGAGATCCGCAGGAGAGTGGGCTAGAGAAAGAGGAGGCCAAGAACTGAGGCTTGGGGGAGTCAGCATTAGAGGTGGAGGCTGCGAAGGAGACAGAGAAGGAGCAAGCAGAGAGGTAGAAGGAGAGTTAAACGGTGGAGGGGGAGGAGATTAAACTAGTTTAGGAGGCTAGATTGCTGCTGGAGAAGGCTGCCTGGAGGAGGAGGCTCTCCTGTGGCACAATTAGGGGTTTTATGAAAAGATTTTGGGGAAGGGGGAGGACACCCCAGATAAAAGACAAGATGAGGTAAGGTGTAAAAATAGTTGGCCTCTTTGGGGTTAGTAAATGGTATGATGTGACGCGAGGGCAAGGTGGATGGCGGAGAGAGTGGAAATGCTGCCGGAGACCTAGGCAGTGGTCAAATTGTGGAGGCTCTCACATTTCTGACTGAGGAACCACTAAAGCATTTTTGAGGAGGGAAATTGCATGATCTAACTAGTCTTTAAAACACAGTTCCTGTTGCAAGGATAAATGTAAGGGACGGGCTGAACAGTCTGCTATTATCTAAGTATTTTGTCTTTAAAATGAAAAAAAAAAAAAAGTCTCTGGAAGCACATGAAAACCAGCGGAATGTGGACAATCAAGCATTTCAGTTGAGAAAAGGGTGTTAACAGGTTCAGTTGTTCTGACCTTCTACACCCAGTATCTGGAATTTCATGTTGCAAGGATCTGTGAAAGCTTTAACAATTAGTCTTGGGAAAAAGTTGAGCTAATGAACTAGTGAAAGAAAAAAATAGTGGAAGAAATAGGGGAAGCAAACAAAGAAATCTCTAGATTAGCATTTGCAAATTTGATTGAAGTGGTAGAAACATTTTTTTTCCAAACAAAATCATAAATAAACCCCAAGGCTCTGCTTGAAGGGACTCTGGCACCCACTTACCCCCTTCTCTTCCCCACCCTTACTCTCTCTGCAGTGCCCAGTCCTCTCCCAGAGTCCTGAGCCTCTGCAGACCCCAGGTCAAATTGCCATCCAGTAGAAACACAACTTCAAAGGCTTTTTCCCGTGTGTTTCAAATAGCAGGATTATATGTGAAAAAAATCACCTGGCAAAGTTGGTGCATATTCAGAATTTCAAAGAAAAGACAGTTGAAAACCAATACAAATGAGGGAAAAAAAATTTTTTTAAAAAGAGCTAAATCTAAACAATATCAGCAAGCGCTGCTGTACACGGATATACAAAATCAACAGAAATATTTGCTTTCATCCTGTGTCCATATAATGTGCCAGCTTTAATAAACCTAAATTTGTATCAAGATCCCACTTTGTCACCAAATATATTATCAGTTGATTATTCTCTTTATAAAAGTTGATTACAGGATTTATTATTTAAAGATGGGGAGCCTTGCCGTATTAGTGATTATTCAATTCACAATTGACAATTCAGAGTAAACAGGCACCAGCCATGCTGTCTAGCTAGTATTTTAAAAAATATAACTTTAAGCCTAAATTTGCTTAAAGAGTTTATTGGTGTACAGAGTTCATTTTTCCATACGGGCAAGAAAAGGTAGCCACAAAGAGAGAAATGACAATTACAAAAAAGAGAGCGAGGAAGAAAGAAAGAGACAGAGAAAGAAAGAAGAAAGAAGCACAGTTCTTTCAGTCACTTTTCAACTCTCTTGGCAATATTCTGGCAATTACAAAATAGCTTTGAAAGAATTAGCAACATGTAGACAATCTGGCTTATGAACTTGTGCATTTGTGAACCGAGTCCCAAGCAATTTGTATGATTGTAAACGTCTTTACACGGTGTGAACCCTCTCCATGTCCCCAATCATATTTCCTTCTTTTGTGGGGCACATAAAGCAAGTGTGGACTGGGGCAGGCCGGGTAACAATCACCTGGGGTGCTTGTTACAAATCCAGACTCCCGAGCCCCACTGCAGGTCCTGGGAACCTGCAAGGAAACCAGCCCTGGGTTCCTGGGATGCATCATCTCTGCCTCTTGAAGGGTTGGAAGCCAGGCCTAAAGATACAGTCCTAGCCAGGCAGTGCTAGCCAGCTGCCCATGATTGAGGGAACCAGTTGCTATCTCTGGGTTTCACGTATAGTTCTACCACAAGACCCCTAGTCTTTGTTAGACAGAGAACGTTGTGATTTTATACGTGTTCTATTCTATTTTCTTAGGGTCTTTAGTTCATACAGAAGGGGTATTATGACCTACCACAATTAATCTAGAATAGGGGTCAGATAGATTAATTTGAGGTTTGGTTACACTTTTGGCTTGCCTGTGTAACTTGTATATATGTATTTTCCGAGTTTTTGAATGTGAATGTCACGTAACACTTTCTATTAATCATAGAGCATTCTTTCCTGGGAAGATGCTGATAGTTCCTCAGAACATTCTATACTAACTTTGTGTCAGCAGCATGAACACTGATTTTTTTACTTCTGAGCAGACAGAAAGTAATGCAACTTAAACACCTGTTTAAATTCTCTTTGGATTCTGATTCTAGGCCAGTTTGCCATACCTCATTGATACAACTTTTATTATTCTCTATGAACATATTTGGGGTAGAAACTGGCATATCTGTTTTGTAGCAGATCTCATTGGCAATAGCACCATGTGCAAATCTACGGTGACCAGGGTGGGATCACTTTTTGTGGAGCTTCAAGGGTAGAGAAAGCATCTTTCGAGCTGGGTTTATTTTCTTTGTCACTAGATGTCACTGCGTACACAAGTGTGCGGCTGTAATTGAGGGTAATCCAAGCCCCAAGAGCATGGGGAAGAGGCAAAATAGATTCTAGAAGCCTTCACCATGATCCTACTTGGAAGTTACCTGCCCTTTGGATCTGTTAGAGGCATCTCACAATCTTATTTAATTAGGTTAATGCCCCCTAATACCCTGTCATTTTACAGAGTGTGAGAAATCTAATTTAAGTGTGTGCAAATCACTTGCCATTCAATAGGAACTTTGAGGGGGACCAGGAGTGATAAATGTATCTGATTCCAAAGTTTCCTACTGGTTTGGGATTATGGATAGGAGGAAATTGGCAATTTATATGCTTTTCCTAATTCAGGCTTGTAACCCATTAAAAAGACAATTTGTTCTCATTCAGAGTGAGCGGACATTGAACAGGTGCTCAAAATTGGCTGCAAACATAGGCTGTTTGCATGTAGCTGCTTCAAGCTAAGAAACTTTAATTAAAATTTACTATTCTTCTATCGGATTCAATGTCCTTCCAAAGTAAAATCGTATATTTGCATCCTTTGGGGCCGGAGGTGTGTTTGGTTCGAAAGAGGGCCAGGTGCATATTTCTTCTTGCCAAGTTTTCTATATTTGCAATTTGTGCTTAAAAGACTCATTACAAGCTGACAGTACCTGCCAGGTTCTAGGGACACAGTAATTTATATCTTCCCTTCTCATTCTTATACCCCAACTGGATTTATGACAATCCTGTTGGGAAGATACTGTGAATGGTTAGTGGAATTTCACCTCCAAATTTTATTCACGAAGATCCCATGGAGCGGGAGCTTTACCTGCCAGCTCCATAGCTGCAAAACCAGATGTGAACAGATCTTTCTGGAACGTAGACAAGATTTCTGGAATGTAGACAAGAGGTTCTCTAAGTTAAGGCCCTTCACCCCTGCCCATGGTCTGGCCTAGTGAAATATGCACAGATAAGATAATAAAGACCAAAGTGATGATCCTGAATCTTTTGTGAAAAAGTTGGACCTTGGTTACTTCATCTGTAAAAGGGAACTAAGAAAATCAGCGTATATCTATTTCAAATTGTTGCTAAGAGAATCGAATAAGACATAGCTTAGGAAAAGAGTCAAAATTGTCATTGACATTCATGCCATCATCTTCTACTACAGAGTAATTTAGTTACAATGTATACATTTAAATAGATTAGAGTAGCCTGCAAGGGATTCGTCACTTTCAAAAGTTATCTTTGGTTTCCTTTTCTTTGTGAAAGTTGGTTTAATAATTTAGCCAATAACCAAACATGATTAAAGACTTTGACCACATATCCATTTTCCGCTACTCAGACCAACAGGCAGAATGCCACAAATCAAAATAGATTGTGAAATGACACGACACGACATGGTGGCATATTCCTGGGCCCCCATGAGTGTTAAATTCAGCTGACAGCACCTGGATTGTCTATGTTATGGTGGAGAACTTGAGATGCCTGGGACGGGGGTGGGCAGAGCAGAGTGGGCAGGGAAGTTGCCAAAGCTAAAGCCATGGCTAGTCTCAGAGGAGGCAAATCTGTTCAATTGCCCATGAGAAAGTTATATAAATCTTGTTGGATATGAAACAGTTCTTACAAAAGAGCATTTTGATGAGTCTAATGTAAATAGATCAGATCCACTCAGATTAAATTTCCATTAAAATACACATGATTTTAAGAATGGGGTGGGTGAGCAAACTAAGGCAATTTTAATTAAATCCTAAATGAGGTTGGTTTGCCTCAAATCGTCTCTCCATATAGACTTCTGACTTTCTTTGTAAAAGGCCTGGTCCCACCAAATAGGAGAATTGTGCTGGTGACAGCACAATTGGTAAATGGGATAGAGACCTCAGGCAGCTCCTCTGCCTTAGTTCAGATTTCTAAGGGTACCATGGGGCTGAACGAGATTCTCTAATTATGGGCAGGATTAGTGCTCAGCAGCCGACCTGTTGTTCTCCTTGACTTTCCGCCCTCATGGTTTTGCTGTTCCTTTTGGTCACTGTGGCCACCTAGAAATTCTTTTCAGGAGCTTAATAACCAGATCAGCTGCTGCAGGCTGGAGCCGGTGGGAACAAAGGGCAGTGGGGGGTGCACTCCCACAGGACTCAGTCTATTTTCAGATCACAGAGGGAACCCCGGGGTCATGCTAGACAAAACCATAGTCCAGTCCCATTTGATTAGGCTCCATCTCGCACACCATGTTGCCCCTGCTTACAGCCTGAGGGATACACTCCAATATCTTTCTGTTGGAAACAGAAATACTAGCAGTGGGGAAAAAATACAGCCCAGCCACTGGCATGAGCAGGAAGACTCCTCTTGTTCAGTTTTCCTCCTCGAATATTCCACCATGGAAATGTCCAAGGTATATTTGGGGCATCCATTTCTTAGAGTCTTTTTTAACATTATTTTTTAAAGAGGCATTATTGTTACATCCACAAATGGGACATAAAGGGGTGTCAGGCATACATCTCTGGATCACTTCCTGTGGTAGTTTTATATTATTTATGAATTCAAAAATATATATAGATTATGTTTTAAACGCTGGTCTGTTCCTCTGGGTGTGATATCCTTTGTATTAGATTCAGCTGAGATGCCTTTGATTAAATTATGTTAAGATTAGGGCTTTCATTCAACTACATCATTATGGTGTTCAAAGGTTGAGTTCCCACCCCCTTGGTAGACTGATAAAACAGACTCTCACACAGAACTAGACATCACAGAGAAGAACACAGAGGAATAGAGACAGCTCATTAGACACAGCAGAGGCCCTGGGAAGAGAGATGAGCCCCATAGTATATAGCTGACCTTGTAAAGGGAACAGAGCGGCTGAGCCCAGAAAGAAACGAGCCCCAGGAACAGAAATGAGCCTTATGCCAGCCTACAGCTGAGATCAGAAGAAGCTGGGACCACGGAGCCTTAAGAGGAAGAAGGAAGGCTGAACTCTCGCAGACTTCACCCGCCATCTTGAGTCAACATGTGGCAACAGTGTTTGATGAAAAAGTACCTCTTATGATACCTTGAGATGGACTCTTTAAGGCCTTGTGACTATAAGCTTCTACCCCAAATAAATACCCTTTATAAAAGCCAACAGAGTTCTGGTACTTTGCATAAGCACCCCTTTTGGCTGACTAATACACTTCCCAAATAAATTATTTATGTTTGAACCTTTATGTCAAGGTCTGCTTCTGGAGGAACCCAAACTAAAACAGAACCCACTGGTTTGGACCATGTGAAGCAGGCTTCTGGGGTGCAGAGCAGGGTGAGAAAGACTGACCATGGGTCTGGGGAGGCAAATGGCAGACACTCTGTACAAGCACTTGCACAGTGCAGCCTGCTAGCCAGTAGTGTTACCTGGCAAAGAAGAAAAGGAAGAGGGGAAAAAGGGAGGAGGAGGAGGGAAGAGGAAGAGGAAGAAGGAGAAGGAGAATGATGATGACAACAACATATTTCCTTGTCCTTCTGCTCCTCCTCTATGGTACCTCTCTACCAGTCAGTTCATTCCTTGAGGTTCTCTAGGTCTCTTCCTATATTTAAGTTTCTTGTGTCTGCTGAATTCTAGTTTAGCATTATGTAAGTTATATACACACATACAAACTCTGTGTGGTAGGAATTTTTACTTTCCTTTCTCCATTGATGAATCTATTTACCCTGCATTCATTTGATAAATATTTATTGAAGTTTATTCCATGTATTCCACTTTGCTAGGCTTTATGTAGAGCTCAGGGAATTGGAGAAAGATTATAAAGAGAGAAGGGCATGGGTTTCAGCCTACAAGAAGTTTATAATTAAGGTGGGGATGTAAGACAGAGCTTAGAAAATTAAATTAGCAATAGTAATATGAAAGAGATCACAAGTCAGTGTATGATTAAATGCCATGGAGGGAAACTGACACTTAGTTATGGAGAGTGAAGGATGGAGCAGTAAGGCAGGGCTTTGTGGGTATGGGAGCTCATGAGCTAAACCTCAAGAAGGAGAGCAGTTGGAAAGATGTCCAGGACAGGAAAAAGCAGGCCAGGTGGGAAGAAGAACTGGAGGCCAACATGTGGAAGAGTAAGTGCATTCCTTGTGTAAGGAATGGCCAGGAATCCATTCAAGGTGGGAGGAGGGTGTTGGGGGATAGGAGGTAGTGGTAGGTTATAAGAGGATGAAATATTAACAAAAGCTGGAAGGTATACCTAATAAAGAGCAAAGCCTTAAAACTGAGTAAATATATTGAATCTATTAGTTTGCAGTAGCAAGTGGGTTGGGAAGGTGGAGTCAGTAGAAACAAGGAGTCTTCAAAGTGTCCCTGAATTTGAAGTATGTAGGCACTAAATCCTACCACCAGCACAAGAGTCCAGACCTGCTGTAAAAAAAAGTTGAAGTAGGTATCCAAGATGAAATGCAATAAAACCCTACTTATTATAGCACATCTGCATAGTTCATGTCTCAATAACATCTCAAAATATTGTATTAGAGTAAATACTGTATTCGGTAAAGGGTAAGAAGGACTTCACCCAAATCATTTATTGGGGTATTAACAACTGAAGAGTCTACAATGCAAACTGGCATGAAGTTGACAGTGAATAAAAATTTGTTGGATAGATGGATAGATGGATGGATGGGTGGGTGGGTGTATGGATGGATGGATGATGGATGGGTGATGGGTTAGCCTAGTAACTAAAGGAACTCAACAGGAATCAAAATTTTTCTTGCCCAAAATTTTTCTCATGGTGTGTGCATATGTATGTATATGTATGAAAACGTGTGTGTGAGTGTGTGTGTGTGTGTGTATTTACCAATAGAGTTGTTCTACTAGACAGAGAAAAATCACAAGGGTAAGCCCAGTGCCATTATGGAAGGGTGCTACAAAAGGCACTGATACAAGGAAACACAAACAAATTCAGTCCTCCACACCACTCCTTCCTCCTATTGCAATGTCCTTCCTTCCTTCTGTGCTCTGAAAACTTCTGTGGTCTGAATTACCACTGCTGGTTTCTTCATCTCTTGAGAGGCAGGATGGACTTAATCCAAATGGATATTTGGATGGGTCCTTGCCAGAATCCCTTGGAGTGTTTGGATGATATGTGAGTTTCTGAGCATCTCCCCAGATCCCCTAAAACAGAATTTCTATGGGAAGAGTCTAGAAATCTATATTTTAAATAAGTATATGCAGGTGAGGAGTAAGTATGTGTGCTTTACTTGTTTCAATTTCAACATGGCAATAAGTCCCAGTGGTGAGGTAGATGTCAGTGGCCCCATCTATATGATCATATAGTTTGGTTAATTGATGTGAGTGTGGAATAGTGGATTCTATATTTGCAAAGCCATTGTTCTCCCCATAGTTCTTCCCTATAGAAGAAACCATGGTTTGGTTTTTAATTTCTTTAAGGGGTATTTGCCATTTGGTACAGAGACAAGGATCACATTTCAATCATATTTATGACCTCCATAGCATATTGCATAACACTTGACCATAAAGACTTTGAATTAAATTGAATGGTTTTAATGAATTAAGAAAATACCTGAGTCCCTCAAGTAACCTGGGTATGGGGACACTTCAATTAAAGGCCATGTTATTCTTTTGAAGCAGAAGAGAAGTCCCTCAGCACACGAATTTTAGGATGCGGGCTGATGTCAGTTTTTCAATATGGCCCCAGATTTGCTGGAGAGACCCTTGGCCATTGAAGGGCTTCCCAACTGTGGGGAGAAGAAGCTTAGTCAGCAGTTTTGTTCCACATCTGACCTGGTCTGACTTGCTCAAGATGTTTTTAACGGATGGGATACTAAGGCATGCAAACATAAGCAGCATTAATGAAGAGAGTATTGCAGTCTGACTGAGGAGGACTGTTTATTATCATTGGTTCCTTGAAGACCAAAACTATAAGAAAAATCTTTCTTTGAATACCAAACTTTCATTCACTCTTTGTGATATATAATGAATATACAAAGAAATTCAAAGATAACAATCTTTGGTGAAAATTGAAAAAGACCTTAAATGTATCTAACATCCAAAGGTTGGAAAAGTAACTACTACATATTTAATTTTAGTACAGATATATCTGAGTTTCAATTAGAAAATTATTTTTAAACCACCAATCAGATGAATTCTACTTTATTATTGAAGCATATAGGATAGAAAGTAGTGAGTGTTCAGCATCAGGCATAAAGTGTACCATATTACATAAATGCCAATGGGTTTAAAAGATTGTAGAGACTAGGAATCGCATCTATTTATAAATACTCTTTGCCTAATGTTTACAAATGGAGGCTTTATGAGAAGAGCCCTTTGATGGTGATGAAGTCCAAGACCCAAATAAATTACCTGTATATTAAGGGACTGTATAATTTATCATCCAAACTCAGGCCATCTTGACAGTGAAATGGGTACTATTTATTATTAATCTAGAACAACAGGTATGAACTGGGACTGTCTCGGGAAAATTGAGATGTATTTTCACACTATCTGTATACCTTATTCCTAGGAGTATAAATTCCCACATATTCTTTATGTAGCCTTATATTATGAAAGCTGTTTTATGACTTAATTTATGCAACCCTCAAAAAAATCTGAACTCTTAGGAGATAAAATAAGTAAAAATTAATTTCAAATAGATGCTTGTAGGATAAACAAAAAGATGATCATAGTAAACATTTACTGAGTGCTTCTGTATCCTAAGCCTTGCATTTTCCTATTTTCATCTCCTTTGCCAGTAAAATAATGGAGGCTTAGAGCAGTGATGTATCCACATCACATGATGAAAAAGTGTTGAAGTAAAAATTTGGCCAAGTTCTTAACCCCTCACCTGCTATGGTGGGGAAGGAAAGAGAGTCATATCTGATTTCTAGAATTTTGAGCCTTAAGGGCAGATTACTGACAGGGTAGTTGGCAGTAAAAGTCATGAAAAGTGGGAAAGTGGAGACAATGAATTAAGTTTTTATGCAAAACCAAAGCAACAGAGTTAGAAGGATTATTTGAAACCAGCTGCCTCCCATGTTCTGTCTTCGAGTGGAAGCATCAAAGGCCCTGAGAAGGTTTAAAACACATCAGTGGTGAGTTGGACTCTAGACCTGCCATTTCCCAGCCTGACTCTCTTTCCATGAACAGTGCAAGGATGGCCAACAGGAAGGGTCCAGGAGGCAACTGGGGAATGAGATGGAAAAGCAAGAAGGAGCTGACAGGTAAGGATGCATGTAAGAGGGCCCCCCTGCAGTGAGGTCACACTTGAAGCCATGAGGGGGTAAGGGCATGCTCTCAAAATGGGGTGGAAAGAAAGAAATTTACTGAAGTAGATTATGGAGGTCTCTACAGAGTAATAGCTGAAGGAGGGCACCAAGGCAGCACAGCAAGCAGGCTAGGAAAAGGCCAGAAGGTCTTGAGTAGGAAGGAAACTAAGACCAGGCAGAGTCACAGAGACTGAGGGAGGCTGAGTGGACTACAAGAAGGTAATGGTATAGCAAATGCTGGAAAAGTAAGACTTAGATTCCATTGTTTCCATTGCATGCTAGGTCCTCAGTTACGAATTCTGCATATATTAGCTCACTTGCTTTACATAATACTCCTGTAATGCACGCTTTATGGTTTCCATTAGAAAGATGTCAAACAAGGCAACTCAGAGCACCATAAACTTCAGGATTGACAGGACAAAGAAATGAGTGATATTTTATCCAGAGTCCAGAAACCTAGAATATCCAATAGAAGCAAGTCAGACCCTGTCCAGTGAACCTGGAGCCACAGAAGAGCTGTGGCTGCTTACAGAGATTCTGTAGGAAGCACAGAGAGGATTGGAGAAATGCCCTGGCTTTCTCTCTCACACTCTAACTTTCAGCCAATTTCTCCCATTGACAGGATCTACACAAAAAGCAAGAGAACTTGGGAATGCACCCTGCAATATGTATATATTTATTCAAAAAAAAAAAAAAAATTAACAAGTGAATGCAAATGATGAAAATAAATAAATAAATAAATAAATTGTTTTGTTGTTGTTGTAAAAAAAAAATACACAGCAGAATAGAGGAAAGGCAGGATATAGAGCTGAGAGGAAAAACACAGGACATTTGACATCCATTACTTCTGCCCATATCTATTGGCCAAATTCGGTCTCACCTCCTCCTTTTTTTGTGAACAAGAAGCTGTGTACCCCAGAAGAAGAGGGTAGCACAGAAAATGGTGAGCACAGTAGTCTGTCCCTGGTACGTGCAACATGCAAAGCACGGTTGTGGCCACGGTAGGAAAGACAAAGGTAAGACATAGGGCCTAAGGTAAGACTTGGTCATGGTTTAGGAAGGCTTTAAAAAGCACAGTAAAGAGGCGCAGCACGACGCCAGAAAGCTGAGGAGAGTGCCACTCTGTTGGGAGGGCTACACTGCAAGCATTTTTGGAGTTACAGGATTTGAAAGAGACTTTGCTGAGCAATACTGTGGGCAAAGTCATTCCAGACACAGGGAAGAGCTGGATGATGGGGTTTGGAGCCAGGGGACTGTGTATATGTTTGGGGGACCACAATAGAATAGGGCTTTGTGAAAAACTGGAAATCTAGATAGACCAAAAAGAACCAAATTTGGTGTAGCTTTAAATATTGGGTTAGGATATGGTGGAATTGGCAGGGGTGAGGATAGGGAACAATGAAACACTGTACTGTTGTATATACAATTCAGAGCCATAGAAAGATTTTGGTGAGATGGTAATATAATCAGATCTGCATTTTAGGAACTTAACAGTGAGCACATAGATGGGTCTGGCACTCATGTCATCTAGGTTTGATAACCTCTGTCCAGGAGGATTGGGGAAAAAACTGCCTCAATGAATTCAAGTGACATAGTTTAAGACTTTCCCAATTTGGAGAGCCTTCTGAAGTACACTCTTTTAAGATCTGAGAGTACTTAGGATCCAGGAATTTGGTCTTTCAAAACACATCTGCATGAGTTCTCTTAATCTAAAAATACCAGTCCCTATAGTTGAGTTAGAATGCACAAGGGTAATATGTCAGTTATCTGTTGCCACAATAACGAACTTTCACAAATCTTCATGGCTTAACATGACAGAGTTTGGTTTTGTATTTTTTTGCCATGAAGCTACAGATCAGCTGAGCATCTCTCTAATTTGGTCTGGGCTTGGCTGCTTTCAGCCGGCCTCGCTCTTGAGCCTGTAGTCAGCTGACAGGCCAGCTGGGGTCCGGCTGATTTAGGAGGGTCTCGGCCCAGATGACTTGTATCTGCTGTACAAGACTGTCACCCTCCAGCAGGCCAGTGTGGGTAGGTTATCATGGCAAAGCAGAGGAGCCAACGGAAGAGCAGGAGTGTGAAAGCTTCCAGAGGCCGAGGTTCTAACCTGAAGCAACATCACTTCTAGAACATGCTATTGGCCAAAGCAAGTCACATTCCTAAGCTCAGATTGGAGAAGTGGGGAAAGAGACTCCACCTCTTAGTGGGAGGGGCTGTAAAGTCACTTTGCAAAGGGCAAGGATATAGAGAGGGGTGAAAACATGTGGCCATTTTCACAAGCTACCAAAGATTAATTATCCCCAATGACAGAGGCTTGAACCATAGCATCGCCAAGTTACCTTAAAAGGAATACCCAGCTGAACTCCCAAGTCAGTGCAGGAATTCCCCCAAATAACACACACACACACCAGAAAACCTCAGAGAAGATTCCCACCACTTGACCATTTGACCTAACTTTTCTCACTAGGCAGAACTCTGCAGCTCTCCCAGCCCTGCTGAGCTGTGTTCAGTTTATTTGGCCTCTGCTATGAGTCAGAGCTCACGGGGGTGGGGGTGGGTCATGAGTCACGGCCTAAAATGAAGATCGGATTTGTTGGGGGTGGACTCAAAGGCGCAACAGAAGGCACTGCAAGTTCAGGCATTATCTCAGCATGTGGGGCGATTCCTGTCTTGCAGCTGGGAAAGTTGGGCACTGTGCCCCCTTCTAAAATCCAAAGGAGGGGGACTCCACGCAGGCGCTGTGCAGCTGAGTCTTAGGGGACTTCCGCCTTTGTGTCGCCAAGAGTCTAGTTGCTAGGTTCAGAAGTGTTTGTATTTCTGCCCTAAATGCACCACAGCGCCCCTCCCACCCCTGGGCCAGTTCACCAGACCGTTTCACTCCACGGTCGGTCATAGAGAATCCCTGGAGTCAGTTACCTGGTCGGTTTGCGAAGTTAATATTTAGAAAGACTAATGGTTGCATAAGCTTTCCTGCAAGAAAAGAAATAATAAAAGGCCAACATTATCTATTGACCTACTCCCACTTGTATTTGCATTTGACAACTTGAAAAAAAAATCCCTTGGCTCAATGACAGTTTAGCTCAAGTCAGTATGTTAGGAATTTTTTTTCTTAGCTATTACTCGCTATTTTTATTTTTGGTACACAGTAACCTGCCTTGAGTACACAAATATTTGTGCATCTGGCCTCAAGCAATTAACAAGTCTCCTACCCTCAGGTAAAGATTAAATGAAAGCTCCGTCACCCCCAAAGTAAATCTAGAAACAGAACCCCTAAATGTTTGCCAAATAAGGTGACTACCAGTCTTAAGATGCTGAACTTTGAAATGAGTGTCATAGAAACAAAGGCAAGTCATGGTTGGCTCCTATTCAACCTGGTCAACAACATCCTTAATTACAGGACATGGCATCATTTTGATTCACAACAGAATAAAAGAGATCTATTTGTATATTTGGAAGTTCGAATGAGGATTTCCTGATTTCCTGATGAAGTCATTCCTACCTTACAAGAGCCTTACTTGTGTCACTGGAGTTAAAACTGGGTCAACATTTCCGTGAAAGTGTGTGTGTATATGCATTCACTTCATTTCAGAATCAAATTAAACTTAAGTCATACATAATTCTCTCCCAGATTAATGCTGGCATCAAATCACAATTCCAGCTCAGAAAATGCTTTAACCCAGTTATATTGCATCTGCATAGATTGCCAGTGAGAGAATACTTTTTGTTAAAGTGTTTGGGACATGGGCCCTGCACATACTATTTGATGGGTACAGAAACAGAAAACTGTTGGCTGCTAATGTCCAGGAAAGGAGCTGCTGGCCTCAAGAGATTTTTTTTCCCACAGAAATGATTAAAAACAGAAGTTAACTTGCCTTTGAACTATACACTGTTGCTTTCCTATGATTAAGTTCTCCCAAAGAACCTTCTAGGGTGTTATCACTGACCTGTGGTGAGTTTACGCACATAATCACTGCTACTAGTACCACCTGCAGAGATTATGTCCAGCAAAGTATAGTCCTCAGGTTTAGACACAGAGGACCACGTATGTCTCCTGTACTGCCTATGACACAGGGGGGCTGGGGAACCCAGAAGGAACAAGATGCTGTTTACAAAACCCCTCAGGCAGACGTTGGGGGTGTGGAGGGGAAAGACAACCACTTATATCATAGGCTAAGTGGATGTCAGCCCTAAGGTTGTGCAGTGCCCAACCTGCACAGCCATTGCAGTGGCCCTGAGGAGTGGTTGCAACAGGTGCTCCACCCATATCCTGTGCTCCCATCCCTTCGGGACCCAGAGACCCACTTCCTTTTTACCTACAGGCTGTTGCTGGCCCTTACAGCCTGGTGGGACAAAAGTGATGGGGAATTAACACACACTGGGAGTTAACGAATGACTGATAGGAGTTGGTATATATACACCCCAGCTCCCTTGCCACTTGGGAGGAATACATCTGAGTCTTGCATGTCCCACTGTTTTCCAGCAGACCCCAATATCACCAAGCCCTGCTGCTACAGTGGGTAGCTGCTTTGATGAAACAGCCTTTGTGGGTTGTCTTTCCCCTCTCACTTCCCCTCTCCATATCTGTGCTGCTGCTTCTTCCCAAATAAACTATTTGCCATTGAATTATTGACTCGGGAACTGTTTCTGGGGAACCCAATCTAAGAGAGGAGAAAACTCAATCAAGACCCTCCTGTTTAATGTAACGTTGGGAAACCAGGGGGCCATTCTGATAGTCTAACCTGAACAGGAGTGTATCTCATGATAATTTTGGATCCTGCCTTAGAGGGCACCGAATCCACCCACAACAGGGTTGGTTGTTCCTCATACCATGACAGAAAGCTTCCTCATTGCTCTCTTTGCTCCTCTAAACACATGCCAGCTTGCCCATCCATGTGGTTCCCAGGAGGTAGGCAAAGGTCTACCTGGCATCTGGTCTGATCTTTCCAAGGAGGAGCAGAATTAGCTTCGATTCTCTTCCTTGTGGCCAGTTGCTGCTTTCTAGGTAGATTTCCTTCTGGTTTTCACACACCATGCATTCTGTGGCTCTTCTGAAATTCTCATCACAGAAGTCAAAACACAGATCTGAAATGCAGATCAGATCGTGTCATTCGCCAGCTTTCAAATGTCAGAGGCCCCTTCCACCCTGAGAATGGTGTGCTGAATCCTAACCGTGATCGGCAAGGCTCTATGTGGCCTGATCCCTGGCAGCATAGCAATACCCTTTCCTCTCACTTTCCTGTTCACACAGTGTGCTCTGTCCTGCCAGCCTCCTTGCTGGTCTTGAACATGCCTTGTCTGTTTCCGTTGCAGGATTTGGCGCTAGGTCTTGCCTCTGCCTGGAGCTTCTCACTTGCTTTAATCAGGACTTTGGACAAACGTCACCACCTCAGGCAGGGCTTTGTGACAACCCCAGCACCCCTTTAATTCTTTAGCCCTTACCCTGCTTGTTTTCCTTCATAGTTGTCAACAACAACTGGCATCATATAATATATATACTTCTTTATCTGTTTTGGTGTGTTTCCCCACTACATATGTATTTCACTGCTACGTCACTAACACGATGTGTCTGGCACACAGTAGGTGTTCAATTAACATGTGTTTGGCTGACTCAATTAATGTATGGTGCTTAATGAGACCTCAAAGTGACTTGCTAAATTTTTTTTTACCAGAACAATAATCCACACAATTCAGATTTTCCCTTACACGTATTTCCTCTATAGATTCATTTCTTTTTAAAGGACTGATTTCTTCCTCTCCAAAAATATATTTTCCTTTTTTTTTTTTTTTTACTTTTTGGTTATTCAGTCTCAAGTTTGGAGACAGCCTAAACCTTGAGATGGACTGGTAGATAAATTAACTAATAAAGAACAGAATGTGTACCTCAAACTGGACTACTAGCATCTATGTCCATTCATTCATTTAGTTAGTAGATATTATTTGAGCACCAATTGTTTTGCTAGGCACTGTTGTATATGCCAGGAATAGATCAGGGATAAAAAGAGTCAAATATCCCTGACCTCATAACTTTCTGACAGGGGAGACATACAATCAAGTGTAAATAGAATAATGAGTCAATTATTTAGTATGTTAGAATGATGCCCTAGGGTGGTCAGGGGAAAAGTTGGGTAAAACTTGAGTTTTGGAGTGTGTGCTGTAAGCAAATCTGTGAGAGAGACATGGCAGGCCGAGAGAACAGCCAGGGCAGTAGCCTGAGGTAGGAGCGTGCCAAGCATACAATAGAGAGCATGGGAGACCATTGGGCAGGGCAAAGAGTGGCAGGAGGTGAAGCCATAAAAGAAACAGGAGAACGGGTCATATAGGGCCCTGGAGGCTTTGAAAGGACTTTGCCTTTCATATACTGTAGATACATTATAAAAGGCATTAAATAATAGCCATTGCTAACCTATTCAACGAAAAGATACTTTCTACTTACCACATATAAAGAGTTAATCAACTTTAAAAAGACCGTGTTATCACTTTGGTTGATAACGATTTTATTATATTATTGCTTCTCAATAGGAAGATTACTACTACATTTTTTCTTAATTACCAAGCAGTAAAAATACTTTATTGATAATAAATACAAAAGGGGAAAGATAATAAATGAAATAACAAAATTGGCAATTTAATAAATTGGCTCTTTCAAAAATCTTTTGAGAATTATAACCGCTTTCTTGAGATATAATTCATATACCATTCGAATCATCCATTTTAAGTATGCAATTCAATGTTTCAATGTTTTTAATATATTCACAATTGTGCAACCATTGTCGTTTTCTATTTAGATCACTTTCGTCACCCCCCAAAGGTAATCCCCTGTATCCATTAGCAGTCACCCCTCTCCATTTCCCACAACCTCTATCCCAGCCTGTAGGCAACCATGAATCTACTTTTTATCTCTAATGGTTTTGCCTGTTTTGTACATTACATAGCAATTGAATCAGATACTAGGTGGCCTTTTGTGACTAGCTTCTTTCACTTAGCACATTATCAAGTTTATTACATGTTATAGCATGTTTTAGTACTTCATTCCTTTATATGGGTGAATAATATTCCATTCTATGGCTATACCACATTTTATTGCTGTATCAGTTGAAGGACATTTTGGTTGTTTCCACTTTTTAGCTATTATGAGTAATACTGCTGTGAACATTCATATGAAAGTTTTCCTGTGGACATGTGTTTTCACTTATCTTGGGTATATTCCTAGGAATGGAATACATTTGGCTCTTAAAGCATATGGTAAAAAGCTACTGATATTGCTAAGATTAGATAACTGCAATTAACTCTCATATTTGGGTTGATGAAGTAATCAGGAATTATTTAAGAATAATTTAGAAAAAGTCTCAGATTAGGAGAACTCCTAAAAATTGATCCACATATCAAAGCCATAAATACATATATATAGGATGTTCTGCCATGGAGCTAAAAGCAAACAGAGAAAAGGGGAATGAAGAAACACTGTCATTTATCTTGGCCATTGAAGGATTTTTTTCTCGTTGTCAAGTGAGTTTATAGAAGAGCAGATCTCATTTGTGGTGGGGTAACTGAGTCAGAGGCCATCACACATGCTGCCATACCTCTGGACAGGGTGGCCAGGCTGCTGAGAGAAGCATTTATCAAGTAATAGCACCTGCCCCCTAGTGCCTGGCACTGCGAGAAGTATCAGATGGGGCATCTGGCCCTTATAATCTAGTTGGGAGACAGATTTAAATGAGGTCAAAGCTCAATGATGTTAGGAATTGTTGGCCAAACGTGAAATAATTTCACTGATGGGCACAGCACCAACTCTCAGCTTGTTCTCCAAAGCACAAGTCACTCTGCCCTAAGCTGCTTGTTTCTCTCCCCAAATCTTCCCAGGGCCCTGGGGTTTCCCACTGGCAGGAGCCCACACAGGGTGGGTGGACTGACACCCAAGGGGGTTGGGAACTGAGGAGGTGAGGGAACTTCGGCTGCAGAAGTCTGACTATCCCTGCTTTTGTGGGTTTTACTCAGACTCCAAATATGAGCGTAGCTGAGAGGCCTGTGGTCGAGGAGATCATACCCTTTGGGTGAGTGCGTGTCCCCTGCTCTGCCCAGAGGCAGTGGGGACCCACCTCCAGCTCAGCCAAGTGGTGGGGGGCGCTGTGGGGGCTGCTAGACTTAGAGCTGGGAGCCCAAGCGGTGTAGGAAGCTGGGGCCTAGCTGGGGACAGCCAGTGCTTACTGGTTCCAGAAGGAGCTGTTTACCCCTGCCTCTGCCACACCTACCCCCTGCTGGGGAGTATTTTCAGAGACCAACAGTCACTAAACGTGGACAAAGCAGCCTTTTTCTGGTCACTTGCTGAAGCACAGCTTGAGCACTCTTTAAAATTGTACAGGGATGTGAAGTACCGAATTTTCTCTTCAGTATGGCCTGTAATAAAATCTGAAGTGATGAGGCCCAGTCACCATTCCCCTACGAACAATCCCTCTCATTACATGAAAATTTCTCCTTTGCAAGCTGACACTGTTCAGAATGGGCACCTCTCTCAGAACTGAACTCTCCACCAAAGGTTTATGAAGGAGAATGGAGGAGGAAAGGCCTTCCATTTTTTCTGTTTTTCCTCTATGAACTAGATGTCATGAAGTTTGAGAGCTAAATAAGTTCTTATGTGTTGTATATTACAACCCCCTCATTTTCTGGTTAAGTAAAACCAAAGCCCAGGAGAGCAGAAATGATGCGGACAAGGTCATAGAGTGTGAAGGCAAAAATCAGGGCATAGAATTCTAGTCTCCTGTCTCCACCCCCCACCCCAATCAATATCCCTTTCATCCGGCTACTGGCAGCCAAGAAATAAGATCAAGGAAAGAATCCTCAGGAAATATTTGGGCCAGGTTTCCAAGGTTGCTATACTTTTCTTTTCCCATCCCTTGTCACACGATGAGACAGAAAAGAATGACAATGACCATATTCTGTAGTAGTTAATTCTGAGGTTCTTTTTTTTTTTTTTTTCCATAAGATCATTTGAATTACTGTTATACTATTAGAGAAGAACACTTTTCCTGGCAGGAATGCTGATAACTTACAGGCAAATTCCTAATATCATAACATGGCAAAAGTAGATAGGGAATACTGTCATCCTAAATAGGTACAAAAACAATAATGTCTTCATAGGGCAACTGATAAAATCACCCAGTGATAGCCTATGATCAACTGGCTTGCCAAAGCAAAAAGCCCTAGTTTGTAGGATTTCCTGATTTCTGTGTTGTATGTACTTCCACTATGGTCATTTCAATCTACCAGTGTGATTTCTACCATATAGATACAATAGATGTAAATAATATCAAAAGCATAGGTAATAATAAATGTAGTAAAATAAGTAGTGATGAGCCTTGAGTACTTTTCTTGGATCTAATATAACTTATTTAAGTGTGTTTATAAATTTAATTGGTAATAATAACTGTTTTTAATAACTGGCTCTCAAATAACCTAAACATTTAGCAATTGATTCTTGTCAGCCGGTACAGGCTGGCTCCAGCACACCACTAGACTCTCCTGGCCTCAACTTTGCTGACTTAATTAAGTAGCTTGCAATGCTGCCCTCATGGGAATATTTAAACACCAACCATAAATAAACCAAGGGCTCTTAGCCTCTTTGTTTTTATTCACAAGGTCACTGGCTCTTATTAAAATTGTTCTTCCCTAAAAAAGATATACCAAACAATAGGCAGAAATAAAAATGGTGCTTCTAAACAAAGTCTGTCTCATTTCTTCCATTTAGTAGGATGATTTACATGCCATACTTCATCCTCAAGTGTGATAGCAAGAAATACAGATGATCGTTTCTCTTGTGACTAAGTCTTGTCAATTCGTGAAAGCATAAGTCACTATGCTAAAGCTTTATACACATTATCTCATTGACTCCTCAAAACACCTTATTCCCATCTTACAGAGGAGGAATTTGAGGCTTAGCAAGTTCCATTAACCTACCCAAGATTGTAGCTGTTAAAAGGCAGAGCTAGGACTTAAACCCAGGACTGACTGATTCTAGAGTCTGGGTTTAATAAAGGCTAAAGGGTGATTAAAGAGGCCGAATGTGAATAAGGGCCTACAACACCTCTCTTAAGGATTGAAGATAAAGGAAATTATGAAAATTGCTGTTCATGAAAGTTGGATCTATAAACATTATGTAGTAATAGCTGTCATTAAAGTAGAATAGCCCTACAAAGCAATAATTCAATGTGTCTCTTGGAGAATAAGGGAGTGTATCAGTTATCTATTGTCACAGTAGTGCTATATACAAAACCACCACAAAAGCTCAAAAGCAGATAGCAATAATTCTTTATGCTCATACATCTTGAATCAACTCCAGGCAACTTAGACTCTATGATCTTGCCTGGGATTGCTCACATGTATGGGAGCCAGCTGACTTTTGCCTAAACTATGATGACTGGCTGAGGTGACCAGGGTGATTTGGCTCTGCTTTACAAATTTCTCATCCTTCTTCAGGCTAACCAGGGCATATTCTCATGGAGATGATATGAACCTAAGTAGAAACACAAGACTTCTTGAGTCTAGGCATGGAATTGGCATGCCATCACTTCTACCTCCTTCTGATGGTCAAAGCAAATTACAAGGACAGCCTAGTTTCAAAGGGGGATAAAACAGACTCCACTTCTTTGGTGAAAGAAACTACAAAGTCACATGGTAAAGGGTGTGACTACAGAGAAAGATGATGAATAGGCCCCATGAATGCAACACATCAGTCAAGGGGCGAGCAGGGTGGTCAGGGGAGAATAGAGAAGAATCATCTTCTGGCACTCCTACTTTGTCATACTCCTTGCACTCTGCTTCCTACTCCTCACTTTTAATAAGGCTAGGACTGATCCTGGGATAGCAGCAAGATGCCTCAGAAAGAGCCATGAATTTGGGCCCGAGACCAGACTCGCCCCTCACTAACTGAGTGTATAGGTCATGTGTCCTGAGCTGAAGCTCTGATCAAGACAAGTGTGCCACACAAATCATGAGGCTAGTGTTTCCCACAACATGTTTTTACTCTCCACTGAAAATTCCAAATTGTAAGTGTGGAAGAACCAGTGGGTTTCAAGCCAGAGTTCTCCTTTCTGGTCAGCGAACAATCCTCTACTCCCTTCTTTCCGATTCTAAATATCTTCTGTTTGCTCCTCCGGATATTCTTTCTCCATTTTTTTTTCTGGCTCTCTGCCTACGGAGCCTAATCTGTATGAACTACAGCAAAAGGCTCCAATGTTCACTGGCTTGCAGCTGGGATTACACAAGGGGAAGACCCAAGAGATCTAAGGGGATGGGGAGAATGACATTAGGGCATGTATGCCCCTGTTCTCTCCCTGTGACATCACCGTGGCTTTCTGTGTCTCTCAACCTGGCCTAAAGGACTGTTTCCTCCTCATCTTCCAGGTCCCGGTAACCATTCACACCTCTCATTTCTTTGACTTAGGGATGATCAAAGCCCCAGGTTCCTGCATCGACCTTCAGTGTTCCTTCAACACTCCACATGCATCTTTGTAATCTATCCCTTTATCAACGGACCTTCCTCAAATTATCCTAATTTGGTCATGTCTTTTGTTTCCTAGTGGAATTCTAGATAGATACACTTTCATACAGAGAAAACACCCAACCCCTTCTCAAGAAAAATGATCCAAGTTTTCATCCTATCATTGTCCTGCTCAAAATCTAGAATTATCTATGGACTACTCAGTAATCTATCAGGGACAAATGTGGCTCCTCAGTCAGAAACTTATGAACTAAAACACACAACTGCTTTTCACCCTCAATCTTATAATGGTGGAAAAAGACCAAGATCAACCACAATAAGCAAGAAGAAGAGAAGACACATAGCAACCATTTGTCTACTCTCCCTCGAGATACCTTTGAAGACCCCTTTCCCTGGGGATGCAAAATGTTAATAGATTGGGCCCTGGTTCTGTTCTCTGGTGGAAGACTTCATTTTCAACTCTTCTCTAAAATTCCTGGATCCCCTTTCAGGATATTTTTCTTTGTCCAAATATTCCTTTGCAACCTTAAATGGGCACTGAGGAATATGCTCTTCTTTGAAATTACACAATTATCTCAGCCTGCTTCTGGATCATGAATGGTTGGAAGACCAAGAGTTGTTTAAAGCCTCAATAGTCATAGATTTTTTAGACAGGATTCATGGCTTCTTTGTACAATTCTCTCAACAATTCAGTAGGCTTCAAATATACTTGCTTCCAGTCTGGCCCATAATTCACAGGGTCCATTTAGATATCAACTGAAATACCTATTTCTTTGCCTTCTTGGCCCTATGCCAATTTAATGGCTTCCTAGAGGCTATTGACTCTAGTGAGAAGGTAATTTTTTTTTTTTTTTTAATCTTTGTTCTGAGAGGTCTCATTGACAAATTGGCATGATAAGAACTTTTCAATTCCAACTCCTGTGGTTTTGGTGTTGCAAAGCCAGGTTTTCCAATAATATAAGGTCCCACATTTCTGCACTATCTCTACTCCTTTTCATTTCTGCTTACACATTAGTTGATTCTTTCTGAAATCAGCCTTTTCTTATATTGCCTTGTCAAATATAACCAAGAGAAAGCAAAAACAAAGCTAAGGTTATATTTTCAGTCTCTTGCCTAAGGGTTAAGAACTCAGAACCCTCATCATCTGTTACCAAGAAACATCCTCAGATGACAAGTTTTTCCAAATATTTTGTTACTGTAAGACAGGGATTGCTATGCTTTTAGCTTCTGATATGTTTCCTTACTGCCTACCACCCAGTCACTAAACCAAAGCTACATATTTTAAGTATTTGGTGTGTTGTCCCCCACTTCTGGTAGCAATTCTGACATTAGTCAGGGTAGTGCTAGACTCTGGTGTGGTTAGAAATGAACCTGAAAACACAGCTGACCAACACAGCAAAGCTTTATTTCTCTCTCATACTTCATGCCCAACAAAGGTGTGCTCTATACATACTGGTTCAAAGACCCAGTTACATTCGCTGCAACATATGAAACCCAAGGCCTCCATGATGGCAGAGCAAGGGAAGAGATTACATGAAGATCACACATCTGCTCTTAGTACTTGACCAGATGTGGTACCCATCACTTCCATACACATCTCATTGCTCAGAACAAATCATGTGTGGGCTGGGAAAAATGGGGAAGTACATGGAAATTCAGTCAGAAATTCCACTGACATCACATCATCAAAGATGCCTATGATAAAGGTGGGAGCTCCTATGTTTCCCATCACAAGTCAAAAGACACTTCCAGAAATGGGCACATATTATATTTTCCAATTACTTTGAATGGGCCAGAATTTAGTCACATGGCCATGTAGCCACAAAGAAGGCTAGGAAATGTAGTCTTTAGCTAAGAAGTCATTTCCTAGAAGGGGCAACTAGTAGGGCTTTGATTCAGCAGTTAAAGCATCTTTTTGCTCAAGGCTCACTGTGTCATTGGCCCTCTGAAAGATGTGGCTACATATCATACAAATGTGATTGAAGTGGAGCAGGAACTGTATCCCAGGGCTTGTTCTTGTAAGCTTTGACACCAAGTATTATAGATATATTGCTTATCTTTGCTTCACCTTTGATAAGATACATTGGAAAATATATCTAGGTAAACAACTAAAAGAAATGTCAAATTTAAAAGTGGATTGGTGATTTGTTCAAGGTCACACAATTTATACCTTAGTGTTTTAACTAACATAATGTATTGTGCTATGCCACACTCTCAAATCATTTGGATCATCTCCTACTTTATTTTTAAGTGAGGCCAGCAAATACATTTATTCCCTTGAGTTCCACAGTATTATTATGTGAACTCTGAGTATTTATCTCTATTTCCCATATGTTACAGCCTGAATCAGTGCTTTTAATAAGGTCTCCAATGCAAATTTTCCTTTCTTTCCAATGCAAAAATTAGCACTTAAATGCCACTACATATGTCCATTCTAATGCCTATAGAAACTGCATATCCAGATATAGGCAGACCCTGGTCATTGACTTGCAATGGACACGTGCATAAAATTTTATCAATCACTTCTCCATCCCAGTAGGACAGATGGCTTTCTACACCCATTTCCCCAATGGACCTTGAAGCAGCTCTGGGGCGGTCGATGGGCTTTACACAAAGGGCGGTCCATGGGCTTTACACATCCCCACAAAAATGCAAACTGATCATCTGTTTTCCTCCCAAGCTACCAGGAGACATAAACGGCAGCAACAACCCCCCCCCCCCAGAGGCATCAGAATCCATCACAGAGACAAATTCCTGAAGATTTCACAAGCATCTTTATTAAGCACCAACCTTTGCAGAAACACTCTGCTAAATGGCTACAACACATTATCTTAGGTCTTTACAACAATCTTAAAACAGCATTGTTAGTCATCTTTTACAAATGAAGAAATGATGTCTCAGGCTAACAAAATTTCCTAAAATCACACATATGTAAAGAATGGAGCCAAGATTTGAAAGCCTGTGCTCTTCATTCTGTTTGACCCTATCCTACACATATCGTAAGGATTCTTACATCCAAAAATGCAAAAGAGAAAATCATTTTATCTTCCAACTTATGATGTAATAAACATTTGAGAAAAAAATAATTTACAATATGCTTTGAGATAACTAATGACATCTTATGAATGTCCAAAACCAAGGCTGGATGCTTTTTTTCTATCCATCTTGCTGAAAAGAGAAGCCCTTGGCATTTGTGCTATTCCCTTTAAAAGAAGGGACAAATTTGCAAATATTTGGATAATGGGAAATATCTAAATATAGACTTTATGTTGTGCTCTTAATTTTAATATTTATCATCATATATTGAACTGTTTTGGTGCTTGCTTCTGGTATAAGGTTAGGAGCAGCTGGTCTGAACTTAAAAATGAGGCAGAGAGACAAAGCTTAGTAGCTGAAGCTCAAAACATAGGTTTTTGTTTTGTTTTTTGTAAAAATAACACCAGAAACATGAAGGAAAGAATGAATGAATGAATTGAAGAAGCTAACTTCCTAAATTAGCTAACACCAAGCCCCTCCCCCCACCAAACACTCACATATCCAAAATTAGATTTAGAAGCAATATTGTATAATTAAAATTAAAGTGTAAAACAATACTATGAAAATAAAATATACTTTAGCTTTTCAAAATATTTTAAGCAAATATGTATTAAGTACCCAGAATGTTGTAGTTCCATAATTGAAACTGAAATTTTTAAAAAAGGAAAAAAGGGACAAAAACATGTTCTATTTGATGTTACTTTAGGAAAAACAGGCAGAATTTTTTTTTCAATGAAAAAAAAAATGATAGGAGACTTTCCTTACCATTTAAGACCAGTTACATAAAAGGTACACTTTAGAGCCTTACTACACATTATATAGTATGCTCTAAAAAAAAAAACAAATTTAGCAATGGAAAGGAATATGTAGCCCTGAAACTTACAGTAAGAACATAATGTTGACGATGTTTTTAAGAGAGTAAAGAGATGAAATATAACAATACATTAATAATTATCAGATAATGAACTAGAGATATTGAAGAATAAAATACACTTTTCAAATTTCCATATATTCTATGATGAGCATGTATTAAACTAATAATTGGAAAAAATAAATAGCACCCTAAAGGTGAGGACCTAGAAAAAATTTATTGTAGACATCTAAGAATTTACAAGAGCTTTCAGAATTTCCTAGTATCATGAAATATGTAAGTTAAATGGAATCTCAGCCATTATCTAGCAGGAATTTTGCCTATCTGCCTGATGCAGGGTTTTTTCTGATCATCTTATTGGTTTCTAGTAGAGTCATGATCTTGTCCATCCCATTGGACAGTGTTTAGAGGAGGATAGGGAAGTTCAAAGAGCTAGGTAAGCTTAAATGATCCATGAAACCAGCAGGAAACATGAAATAAGATTTACAAACTTCATTACTATACAATTGGAGAGAACACATCCTGCATTCAAGAATCAAGTGGCTAGTGGTGGGAGGTAGGTGTCTGGGAACTACAGATGATCCTTCTAAGGGATCCTTGCGAAATAAGTTGTCGTTTTTTTGAGCCAGTGCATCTCAAAATGAAACTAGTTGGGAGCCCTTGCTTGTTGGACACAGAACAGCAAATTGCCCTAGCATCTTTTTTTCTCTGCTAGCTTACCCAGCTAGCTTACATTCCTTTCTAGACCTAGGTAGGAGATCTGGTTAGCTTGCAGATTCACCTTCTGCACTTCTTTCCTTGTTTTGAAAATAAAGCCATCAGTCAGATCTGTTTATATGATCCTTTCCACTATTCCACTATTTCCACTATTCCATATCACCAAAAGCTTCTTCGCCAGATATCATACTGATGAATGCGTTCTGTGATGAGAAAGCACTCACTCTTCCCTGGAGAAACTCTTCTGGTAACATCACTCCTTCTGACCGTGCTGAATCCTCTCTGTGCTCAAATTTAAAAATGGAAGCACCATCAGCTGAAATTGTAGATGCTTGAGCTCTTACTTTCGGAAGACACTGACTTTCTGTGATCTCTCTAAACCTCCTCCACACCTCAGTGGTGTACTCAACGACAGCTCTGGGCAGACAAGAGGCTGGGTGATTCTGACAGAAGGTGGCTAATGCAAAAGAGAATAAACAAGAATTGAGTGGGTGGAGGGACCAACTGTTCCTGGGACATGCTTTACGGCTTTTCTCGGTGGCTGACACTGTGAAAGGAAACCTCTAGCATTTCATCGGATAAGACAGGAAGATAATTATGGTGACTAAGATAGCACAAGGCTGAGCTGACGATTTGGAATATGGTGCCCATTCAAAGTGAAAGGGAGGTAAAAGACTAGCTAAAAAGGGAATGGAGGCGGTTTCCTTGAAAGACCTGAAAATGAGCAGCAGGGAAGATAAAAGGATAGGGGCTGTGCACAATGGCATATTCTTCTGGAAACCACCTAATTCTCCTGCTCAGTATTCATCACTGTCAGGCACTGCCTAGCCCTCAATGAGGGCTTTATATTGAGCCTCATTATCGGCTCAGAGATAGCAGGCACGCCATGCAAATGAAGAGGAGCCCACAGATAGGCAGTTAAAATACCTCAATTTGTCAGTATTTAGATAAACAAATGAAGGGCATGCAGACCCCTGGAGCTTTCAGGGTCTTTTGACACTTGGTCTGAGACTATCTTAAAGGTCCCCATACTGGCTCCCTCCTTATCATTAAAAGGGAGGAAAAACAGTTACCAATTTACTTCTGGCTAGGAGAGGTGGAAGGCTGACGGAAGCTGCTCTCACTTATTGGTTCCTGGGCAGTTGATTAACGCCTCTCATTAGGCGGAGCTCTCCTTGCTGCCTGCCGGTTATACAGCCTCTATCCAGGGGGAAAGTTTCAAGCCTCTGGGAGTGGTTTGGGGGAGAAGACATGCACACACACGTACAAAACAGTGAATCAGCCTTTCAGAAAAGTGACTCGTGAGCAGCTATAGGAACATGGAATCATTTTTCTCATGCCAAGAAGATAGCGAAGCAAAGATTTAAAATCTCCTGCCTTTGAAAGTGCATTGTTGTGATTCTCTCAATGACTTTGTCTTGTTGATTAAAGAAAAATAAAATTATCCATGATAACTGTTCTGAGCTGAAGGCTTTGCCCCTGCCATCAGCTGGAAGGGAAGCACGTTCAGGAAGAAAAGCCGAGACGAGGAGGACAAAGCCCCCTTTGGGGCTCCAGTCCATTCTCCAGTTTCTTAAAGGACTTTTAATGATGCTCTGGTGACAGAACCTTAGAAATCAGATTGAATCAATTGTAGCCCATTTTCAAAAGCAAGATTATGCAACAATAGGGTCTCCATCCCCTCCCCGCACAGGCTCGGCTCCAAGGCCGTCGCCTAAGCTTAGCCACAGCTGCTGCCCAGCCTAAAGCCGCTGAGGCACACCCTAGCCCGCCCCACCCGGAGAGCCAAACCCTGGTGGCATGAGCCCCTCATCAATCTCAATGCCTCACACAAAGCAAGAGTCACTAAAATCTCATTTGTGCCTCTTTTGCTAGTCAGGTGTCCACACAAACTTTTTCTACTCTTTGGAGGAGACTGATGTGGACTTAATTAAGTGTGGTAACTTGTTTGTAAGGCTGTATTGAGGGAGGAAATGTGGTGCAGATGTGGTGTGAAATGGGAGCGAATTGCTCTTGCGAAGAATACAAATCAGGGTGAGTGCCCATTATCTGAGGCCAAAAGAAGTTACTGGGCACTCAATTCTCGCCTTCTTTGTTCCACAGTCCAACAGATGGTTACAACACTGAAGAGCTTTCTATTATCATAGCATTTTTCCTCCAGTACCTTTTCTTCTTCTCCAATTCACCATAAGACGATTACCTTCTTATGAGGAGTTGATTGTTGGGAAGGGGGCTGGGGGGTCATGCACAGATTTAGTAGGGAGTTGCCGCAAAGGGCCCAGCAGGCCATCTTCAGCGCGAGAGCTGTTGGTGGACTGTGCTAAGCGTTAGGCCTTCCGGTAATGGCTCCTGTGAAATGAAGGCTTGGTCCTTTCCTCCTCCTGAATCCGCCACTGCCCGCCTCCTCCCAAATCCAGAAGACACAGTGTTTGAACGTGACCGGCTGCTCTGCCTTCTGTCAAAGCTTTTCCAGCCAAGTGAGCAGTTTTTCTTTTAAGAAACCGAGCAATCCTCAATAAAATTAATTCCCGCCCATTGGCAGCACTGAGGCATCAGGTGAGGACAAAAGTAAACGAGCCTGTGAATGTAGGGCTAGTCATTAACTCGGGGCACCCAACTCTATCATCTGCCCAGCCCTCCCCGGCTCCAGAGAGGGGTGAAAAACAACAATTCCATGCAAAGAAATGAATAAAACTTCACACCGTGAAAACCTCCGAAGCAGCAAGCCCAGACTCAACGGTCACACAGCCTGAGTACATTGGAATGATCCCAGGCCCCTGAAGGAGCTCTTTTATGAAAGAAAGGTAAAATGTTGACATGTCAAAACCATGTCGCTATTTTGTTCGTTGATAGATCACTTAAAAAAAATAAAAATGAAAAAAGAATTTCCAAGGAATCCCAGGTGATGCTTCTAGACATGCATTTTAGATTCATGGACAACAGATATCACCAGAGAATAGGAGACTAGCTCATTGCCGCTGCTCCCTTGAGTCTGGATACCCAAGGTCTCTCTTCCACTCCTTTAGGAGTGGCCCTTCTCTTAGCAGAACCATGTCAGAGAGAGAGCTCATATTATAGGCTTAAAGGGCCAAGGAGCCTGTAGGCCTGTGTCTGAAGCTAACTGTTGTTATGGCTGCATCAGTTTGTTCAACATAATGGTGGTGCTATGAGAAGCAATGCCTTTATGACTTTCCTGCTTAGGACAAAAGCATAGCCCTAGTGGTGTCTTCCTGAAACCTGATCATGTGGTTTTCGAGGCTGGTACCCACATCCTACTTTGGGGTTAGCCAAATAAAACTATATTTTGGTTTGGGGCTGCTAGCACTGAGGAAATGATGGGTATGATCTTCGGTTCAGAGTTTATGTTTACTTAAACTACGGCCGCCATGAGACACATGTCCATTTCTGTGACTGAACAAAAGCCTCCCCTCCCTCCCCCCTCCCCAACGCTGGCTTCCAGAGGCAACATCTGCCCCTCTCATCTTCATAGGTGTTTTCCTATTTAAAGCTACAGACTCTGTGATGTCAAGTTGTTGGCTAATCAAAAGAGAAATCAAAATGATGTCAAGTTATAGCCTCTAAAGTCAACATCGAACACTGAAAGCTGTTTATTATTCACAAACACATAAAGCCACTGACATACATTGCATAGATCCAGTTTCAACCTTGTCTTTCTTTTAATAAATGAAACAAGCTGTACCAGCAAAGGAATAATCAAGCGGTGATAACATCTGGTTTTCTAAGCATGCAGTAGAAAGATCCGTTTTTCTCTAACCACCACCATCAAAAAGAACTAATCAGAAATCCCCAAACCTGATCTTGGCTGCAACTAGAAAGAATATATGTACATGACCTTAGGCCCAGTTACCCCATTTTCATAACCAAATGCTTCCTTCATTTAATTCCAAAGAAACACAATTCCAAAGGATTTGTGTTTTGTGAATATCTTTTGTGTGACATATATAAAACACCCAGTATAATCTACCAAAGAATGGGAAAAGTTAGTTCAAAAAGAACAGAAGAAGAAGGAGGGGGGTGGGGATAAGAATTAAAAATTGTAGTGCTCACTCTTGCTAGCTAAATTCTTCTTGAGGTTGAAGCCTGTGTTACACACACTTCTGTTCTCTATTGCAGTTATAAGCTTTATTGTACACAAAGGCAAAAGATTTTCAGAACTCGCCATGAGAGAAGAATGTTCTGTGCCACTGGGAAAATACATGATTTTCACTTCTCAATAGGTGGTTATTGTCTTGAATACTCTCTTTTTCTTTATTGTAAATTCAGTAATGGGTGTGATAGGAGAACAGTTTGCTACTAAGACATGAGTAGAGCAGGGGTCCAGGGATCTAGAAATGTGACAAAAACCTGTTGTAGTAATAAGTTAATGGAGAACCTTCCATAGTGGCTGGATGCTGAAAAGATCAAAAACTATTGTGAAACCAAGTAAGGATTCTCCCTCCAACTTAAACTTTTGAACGTTTATAATTCTAGGAAAAAAGTCATAAATACCTTCATATCTTCTGTGATAGATTAGATTATTGTTCAGAAATATTCACACTCCTCCCCTAACATCCATGGGGCATTATCCCTCCTTGCTCCATTGATGTTGTTCTTGCCATATGATTTACTCTGATGAATAGGATATTAACAGACCTGACACAGCAAAGGCTTAAAACATGCTTCAGCCAACATCATAAGAAGAACATGCCCAAGCTAGCCTGGTTGTACCTGAAGAAGAGACACATGGAACAGAGCTAAGTTGTATCAGCCAAGTCCAGCCCAGATCAGTCAACTCCCGGCCAACTCCATTCAAATATCAGTAGAATTGCTCAGGTAAACCAGCCAATCTACAGACACTTGAGCAATAAATGCTTATTGTTTTAGGTCACTGAGATTCTGTAGTTATTTGTTACACAGCAATATTACAGCAATAGGTAACTGATACATCTTTTTAGAAATGTTTTATTGTGAGGATGAATAATCTAGTGCTATGGTTCTCAATCCTAGTTTTACAGAGATTCTAATTTAGTTAATCTAAGTTCTGGTCATTATTATTTTTAAAAACTGTGTAAATAATTCCATTGCAAAGCCAGAGTAGAGAACCATTAAAACATAGGAAGAAGGGATCCTATACAAGGGGACTTAATAGGCAGTGAGATGGGCATGAAAGTGAAGCAGAACCTGTAACTGATGGATTCTTGGGAAAAGGCAGATAATACTTGACCATAATGGATTTCAATCTTGGCTGGACATTGAATTACACAGAGAACTTTAAACAATAATGATGTCTGGGAACTACACTGAGAGATTCTGATTTCATTCATCTGGCTTATAACTTGGGCATTGGAATTTTAAAAATTTCTCCAAGTCATTCTAATGTTTAGCCAGGGCAGAGATTTCAAGGCAAAATTCTTATTCTAGAACAGGTGAAACAAGAAAAAATGTCTATATCTGTAGAACTGGAGTTCATGGAGGTAAATAGAGCTAGACCACATATTAAATGCACTTGGGGTATGAGTTGGGGTGTGAAAACAGAAGGTAGCACTTTTATCAGAATGGTAATGTAAGGTCAGGATCAGAAAAGAAGCAAAGTGTACATGATGCAGAGCTGCAGAGTTACTGCAAAGAGGACTGTTCTGAGAGTTCGGATCTGGGCTGAAATTACTGGTAAAGGCTGGTAACTCACATCCCTATGGGGACCAGTTAGGTAGCAGAAGGCTCAATGGTGGGAGTGCAGTATGGTGGGAGTTGGGGCATCCTGGCGGCACATGCCCAGTAAAAGATCCAACCCAAGTCCAGCCAATTCTTGCCATAAAGACAATTTTTTAAAGGAGGCTCAGACTCTGGAATTTTATGTGAATTCTTTTCATTTGTAAGCATTGGCAAGTTATAAAATTGCCTTAAGAACACTGCATGAGTTAAATAAAAATGATCTTGAAATGCACAAGTGTTCCCTGCTACCAGTTATGTGGTATATGGTCGCCACTGTTCAGTGTAATTTCATAGCAGCCTCTTCCTCTCAGCACAGTGATCCAGGCAAGTTACTTCAGGAGCAAAAAAGAGAAATTCACAAAAACCAATGCTAGAGCTTGGAAGAAACTGTGTCCTGCCAGAATCCTTCTGATATAAGGCAAGACTTCTGTGCGAAGACTTCAAGATGTGTGGTCGTAAAGCAGAGAAAATTGTATTGTTTAGCCTTAGAGCAAGGCATAACTACATCTCTACATTTTTAAAATGTCTTCTCTGTACTGACATGCCCCTCTTTAACACATTGGATTGATTTCAATTTGTTCTGATTAAGAATGTTGGGACTGCTATTTATATAAAACTTGAAAATACAATTTGTATACAATGACCTTGTTTGGAGGCCCTTAAATCAGCACACCTGGCCAACCAGATGTTTCTTATATTACTTCTGATTATGAGAAATACTCTGGGAGAGGTCATCTGGATGCAAACAATTTGGTGGTTCTGAGATGGTTTTATAGGAACAGCAGAGAGGTTATGAATGTTGGTGTTAGGAGCTGGGATATAAAGCCCAGAGGAATTCCAGGTTGTGAGATCATAAGCTTAATTTTGAACCAGTTGAATTTAGAATGCCTTTGAGATGTTTATTAGATGGTAACAAGTGAGTGCTTGTCTAAATGTTTAAGGATATAGGCTGGAGATTAGACTCTAGCTAATATGGTGGGTAATTGAAGGGAGGCATGTAGCTAAGATATCCTAAGAAGAGATTATGGAATAAGAGAATAGGGTTAGGGCACTGCCTTGGAGCAGCCAATGCTTAGTGAATGAGTGGTGTCTTAATTTGCCAGGCTGCTATGACAAATGCCACACAAGTTGGCTTAAACAACAGAAATTTATTGGCTTCTATTTTGGAGGCTGGAAGTCCAAAATCAAGGTGTTGCCAAGGCCATGCTTTTTTCCCCCAAATCTGCAGCATTCTGGTGCTGGCTTGCTGCAAGCCTCGGGGTTCTTTGGCTTGCTTCTCTGCCTCCCATTCCATGGTGATCTCTCTCCATGTTTCTTCTCTTCAGGCTTCTGCTGATGTCCAGCTTCTCCCCGTGACCTTCTCTGACACTTCTCTTTATAAGGTTCCTGTAATACAGATTAAGAACCACCCTGATTCGGCTGGCCACACCCTTACCTAAAAATAACAGCCGCAAAATCACAAAATTCAGCCCACCACAGGTGGAAAAAAATGCCAGCACCAGAGACAGAGAAAGGGTTCCATGACAGTTGGAGGAAAGCTAGAACAATGTCATGGAAGCCATACAAAGATTGTGTGTCAAGGAGAAAGGAGGGGTCGTAGTGCCAAATGTTTCTGAGAAGAAAAGAAAGGTGAAGATTAGGGAAAATTCTTTGGATTTAATGAGGAGGTAAGTGGTCACCCTAAGAAGGATTATTTTAGTGGTATACTGGGGTCCAACACACATTGGAATGAATTGGCAATTATCTATGTATACTTCCCAGTCCCTGTCCTCACACAAAAACAGAGTTCTTTAAAACAAATATACCTAGTCTGATACTTTAGTAAACTGGGATTGGAAACAAAGATCCATATCGTGTGATAGAGGGTAGCAACAGGCCAGCACTCAACTATTGCCCAATTCTAATTATTCTCTGATTTTCCTCTTCTTCCTGCCACCTCCCTGCAGTGTACTAAATGCAATGTTAACTTAAAAAATGTTTTTGTTTGGGAAATAACATAAAGGGGATAATATCCTTGATTTTATTTTCACATAGCCTGGTTGTCTTAAAATAACATTAAAACTTGGAACTCCAGCTTTACAGAGTGCCTAGGGACAACTATTTCTTCTTGGTTTATTAATGTGCTTTACAAGACATCTCAATTATCAAAGAAGAAGAGAAAGAGCTAGAAATTGTGTTGAAGCCAATCCAGTGAATGGGTAAAATAAATGATACAAAAATTTGAAATGTCAGTGTTAGAAATTGGTGAGTTGTATTGCTAGAAAGATGATCCAATGTCTGAAATGATTATTTTCCAAATAATATTCAAATCCTCCAATTTCTCCCTCTTTTATATATTCACTTATCAATAGAAGCAAATATTATTTAATATGTACTCACTGAAATCATCAATTTAATTTAAGGAAGGACATTTGATGGCTCAAGTATGTTTTGAGCAATTTAAAGGAAAATATTTTAAGTTCTTCATATATACAGCATACATCATCTTGCCAAGAGCAGTTGAATTTAATTTACAAAATTTGTGATAAAATTCAGAAAAGTATAGATACAAGATTTTGGTGGAATACAAGTTTGGGAAATCATATGTGTTTGTCACTGACACCTAATATGATGCCAGTGAACACTCAACACATATTTAATGAGCATCTACATAGTTCCATGCACTGTTCTAGCAATTAGAGAACACAAGGAATCTATAGACAAATCCCTAGGATGCAGAGAATGGGTTTACTCCAGTGCCTCCTTGAAGACACTTGCATTAGCCAATGCATCCAAAGAAGGAAAATCTGCTTTCTATTATTGCTGCATCTTGCTGAATTTAGTTTGCAAATTTTCTGTGGTTTCACTACACTGAACCAGAAGGAGACTCGATAGATCTTTTCTTCATGAAACTGACTTAGAAACTTTATAAGTCTGCCTCCTTGAACTACAGCCATTTTCCCCAGCTCACCTCTGACAAGGTTGACTCTTTTTTCCTCCCTTAATGAAAGCAGAACCGAGAACCCACCAGTTCCAGAGGCACATTGGGATGGCTCTAATACAGGGTGCACAGGTAGTCCAGGCAGAGCGAGGTGAATGCATTAGTTCATCAAACCCAAATGCCTCAACGTAAACCATAACATGGAGCACAGCGGCAAGACAAGATATTTGCTTATTGACATCCCTGTCTCAGGCATGGTTTGCCTTTACCTACACACATTTGTGTGGACTGATGATAAAGCTACAGGGGTTCTTCTCTGGATTTTAGGCTTTGATGAAGAGGCCTTCTGCTCAGCACTCTGCCCCCCATGGTAAGGGAAGGTGCAGAGACATTTGCTCAAGAAACCCATCTGGTTACCCAAAAGCCAGATCCCAGCCAATGACACCTTTGCATGGTCCACACTCTGTTTAAAGGAAAAGGCAAAACATTTAAATACTCCTCAAGATTGCACAGCTGAAGGAGCTCATATCAAATATGGAGATCTGCATACTCGTGAAAAATTTGGAAGCTCTGATGATAGTAAGCCCACAATTCCTCATGGAAATATTTGGCTGGATTTTAACAGTGAAATCCCTTGCCTTGCACCCTAGTCTTCACCATCCCCTATTATGTTTCACCTGCTTACCTCAGTTTCATTTCTTGCTTGGCCTCTGTAAGCAATGGAAATTATGACTCCTAGTTTAAGCCATTATCTTACTCTTGCTTTCCAATTCCTTTTCCCAAAATGTTGAGAAGCACAAAGGGAAAGATTCATTATGGTGAATACAACCCATGGTTCCTACAATCTGGCTCCTTAATTTAAAGGGAGGCAAAAGCTGCCCAACTTTCTTCACCCTAACATCATGGAAATTTGATGGAAATGATAATAGGTATGAAAGTATTATTCAGTAGTGGGAGAAAACATATGATTTTTAATAGGCCTTAGAAGAGAAAGCAAACTCTCCTAGAGAAGGAAACAAATGAGACTTTGTATGTGAAAGTCTAATAGAAGGGACACTGGTTTTATGCCCACTCTGGGCAATAAATCTTCAAGCTATGTTGACAAAAGAAAGTTTCCAGTAAAGGGTTCAATCACCTGTACCCTCCCTAGACTGTAGGCTCTTAAGGGTAATAGGCAGATGGCTTTTGTCCACCAATGTTTATTCAGTGGCAAGTCTATGGCACATAGGAGGTCTTCAGTAGACATATTTCAGAGGAAAGAAAGCCACACTCCCATCGCGCATGTATGCCCCTTCCCAGGTCTGCCTCATGCACTCCCAGGTAACTGGCTTAGAGCCACACTGTACAACTTCCTGAGTGGCTTCAGAGATTCCACTTGGATTGTAGTTGCTCAAAATGGTTGTGGTAGCATCGAGAGGAAGAAACTATTCCTGCATCAAATTACCTCTCCCTCTTGTTCAGCTCTGGAAACATCTTCCTTCAATTAGGTATTCCTGCATTTGTTTCCTAAGGCACATGGACAGCTGGATTGCACTTACAGTTACACAAAAGGCTGGGAGTAGTTTTTAGTATCCACTACTTGATCTAATAGCTTTGAGGCATATTTCGAACATCTTGTTCTGCGCCTTTCTATATTATTACCGCCTGTGAACTGCTCTTTGGTAGCTCCAGCGTGTATCGGAGCTCTTCTGCTTCTTTCCGAGCAGGAACATGGAAGGGAGGAAGTTGGAGAGATGTGAGGAAGATCGAGATCTAGTATACACTTTGCAGAATACCAGAAACATTTTTGGAAATGTAAGCTATGGAGGGGTAATTTGGGATAGAAATTTTGATGTTTTTCTTCCTGTATTTCTTCCTCCCCACATTTTAAGCAGGTGGGTGTGCCATGTAGCAGCATGCCCCACAAGTTTTTGGCAGGTGGAAAAAAGAATCTACAGGAAGATCGTGGCTCTTCCTGTCTTTAAGCTTGGTGTCCTCTAGAGAGAGAAGGATTCAGGCCTCTGCAGACTGCAAGGGGGAAACAGAAAGAGATTTTCCCTAGAGCAAGGAGGCATCCATCCCAACGGGCTGCGCTCACACAAGTGGGGATGCTGACATTGTGCGTCCAGCAATGCCTTGTGATGGCTGAAGCCTCCCAGAACGGCTGGTGGTGCCTTCGGGAGGCCGAGCCCTGCTAAGACAGCCATGTCTCACACCTGACCCAGGAGCTGAACTCTCTCCAACTCTGAGCGACCACATGGACTTGAGCTGTTACAAAACTGAGCCCAGAGAGCTTTTCTCTATGTTCTATAGATATTTGAATTCCCATAGGAGGATATCAGAGCCCCAATAATGGGTGGGAATGAATTTTGTCAGACTAGCAATATAGGGACATAGATGAAGTTAGTTTAAAGAAAATTAAAAGGAAACATGATTTTGAAGTTTGCATACCCACATTTCTTCATAAGTTCATGGTTTCTTAAACCAAGTACCCAGGCAGTCCATTTTTATTGGAAGAAAAACAAAACTAATGCTAGATGACTAGTTTCTCTGGATACATGTTTGTGAATGTCACTGTTCTACCCCAAATTAAAAAATTACTAGAAAATGATTAGTGTCTGGTCAAGCCCACAAATGGTGCAAGAATGAAAAACAAAACAAAAAAACACAAAAAAATCTTGTCCTCCAAGTATTCACAATTTATTTGGAGATATGGTGCTCTTAATAGCAATCACTAATTAGAGGGCAGCCCAAAGCAAGAGACACTTGTAGTGAATCTGATGCACAAGTTCAGGCCTCAACAAATTTGCAGAAACTAGGTGCAAGAGACCTGATTGCAAAAAATGGCCCCCATTCCTGGCTACAGGGAGAAATGGCCCCAAGTCTCCTTGTAGCAATTCCCTCTGCAATATGAGGTTGTAGACTCTCCTCTCAAAAAGCCAAGTCTATTTCAGTACCTGTTGAATCTTGGCTGGCCTTGTGATTCATTTTAGCATGCAGAAAGCAGTGGAAGTGACCTTGCACCAGTTCTGAACCTGCCTTCAAGAGGCCCTCCTTGCTTGGGCTCTTTGCCTTGGCCACCTCCATGAGAGCAAAGCCTGCTGGAGGGTGAAGAGCAGTGGAACCTAGGTGAGTCATTCTAATCCAGCTCCTCCTAGACCAGCCAGCACCCAGCCCACCTGCCGCTGACCCCATCACATGTGTGAGTCCAGCTACAATCAGCCATGCCTGGCTCAGGTCATCAGAACTGCCCAGGCCACCCACAGACTTGGGAAAAATGATAAATGGTGGTTGGTTTAAGCCACTAAGTTTTTTTGGTAGTTTGTTACACAGATGACCCAATCAATAGAAATTGATACAATAGAATAGTCAGAGGTCGCTTTCTGGAAGAGGTGGGGCTTCAAAGAATTAGGCAAGAGTTGGGGACCAGGCATGGGAAATGGCTTTTCCTGACTCAGAGAATATATGAATTTATTTACCTTCTCATTTGAGCAATCAGAATCTCGGTTCTTCTAGATCTGCTTCTCCTCTTTTAGGCCCTTTCTCTTGCTTTGTCCAGCCTCTTTCTGGGTTCTGAGGAAGTCAGGGGGCCTCCCATTTTGTGGCTGCTCTAGATTGGGGTGGGGGTGGGGCAACCTCTGGCTCTTTCTTTGCCCTTTATCTTCACTCTCTAGTCTGAATACTCGGATCCTTTCAGCTGCTAGGGAAATAGAAGCAGATTTACACAGCGCTCACCAGGCCCAGGATTCTCCTTGAGAGTTGGTGCCCAATAAAACAATGTATTTTTGCTGTCTTTTTATTCCCAGGACCCAGAATAAAATTTAGAAATAAAAATAAAGCTTCCCTCACTCCCAGGGCTTCCGCCCACTTTGCCTACACGCTGCCTCTCCCCCTGGTTCTCAGGCTCCTGGGCTGTAACTCCTCAGGATTTCCAACTTCCTGCCTCTTTCCTAAATTGATGCCACTTTCCCAGGCACTGCGAGTCAAGTTTGAAAGGCTCAGTCCCTGGAATTCCTTGTGGTAACAGTGGGGAGACAACTGCTCCTGTCTCTGTAGTTAATTGGCACAGGAAATGAGCAAAGTCGAGTGTGGTTCTCCTGTGATTAGAAACCTTTTAAAACAACAAGCTCAGCTGAATCTTTCTTTAAAGGCGGGAAAGGTCGAGAAACCCCAAGAGCTATCTAGGTGATTTAATAAAAAAAAAATTAGGTTGGGGCCTTTTGATTTTGTAGGAGAAAAAAAAGTAAAACAAAACAGGAATAAAAGTTTCCAAATGTTAGAGACTCAAAGGATTCCCACCAATTTTTTTTTTCTTTCTGGTGTTGCTAAAACAAATCATGCAAAATACATCGCATTCAGTTTACTTTTCCATTCTCCTTTTCTTTCCCCTTACGTCTTCATAGCAAGCCTTTTAAGGGTCTGAGATGCTTTTCAAATCTTGCCTCCTCCCGTTTTTGCTCTCTCTGACAGATGTTGATTTTTAATGATTCCTCCTTCTTAGGTTTCAAAACCATCAGGGTGTCTATGCTGAAACTAAAAATCTAAACAACGAATCTGCTTTTTTAAAACTGTTTTTATAAAAAAGGGGAATCTAGGGAGGAATTGAGGCCACTTTTGATACTGATGAGATATGAAAAAATAATAGATACACATAAGCACACCTCCCACTTCTTACCTCCTTCGATAGAATCCACTCGTACTTTTTGCTAATACAGCAGTAGACTTATATTTCCTTTTCCTTCTTCTAAGTGCTCAACTCAGTCCTGGGCACAAAGTAAGCACTTCATACATATTTGCTGATGTGCATTGACAACCTGGGGTATTTCCTACAGATTAAGCAATTTTAACACCATAATCCCTAAATAATTCCCAGGAAATGCCTTGAACAATGGTTTCTATTGCAGGCACATTAGGGCTTTGGATTCTGGTCTTTTGCTGTTCATTTCTGGTTCACATGTCAGCCACTCACTGCCTCTTGGTTTTGCTCTCTAAACAGCCAGAGGAAAATTGGTGATATCCAGGGCAAGGCATTTTTATTCTCCATGTCTTAGAAACTAAACTCTAAAGCAGAGAAACCATTTTTCTACTTTACTGAGTAACGTAGTGATTATGATTTGCAAATATTTGGAAAGAGTTGGCAAAAGGTAGGAAGCAGAGATGAAGGTGCTTTCATTAGACACGAAACAATTCCAATCCTGAGGCCTACTTTGAGCATAGAGAAATGTGGGTGAAATATTATAGCAGCCACAGGAATGGGTATTGAACTGTGAAAAGCATTTGCTACATAAAGAGGGCCTTAATTCCTCTGATGTTATCAGGGAGGGATGTATCAGGTTTTGCAAAGCAAGTGGCAGTGATCAGCAAATCCATTTTAAAAATGCTCTTCCCCTTTAATATCGGATGACTATCACTTAGTCTACAGTTTGCCGGTTATTCTTTTTATTCTCAAAAGGAGGGTGTGGCCCTGGCAATAAAGAAGACCAATTAGGAAGGCCATTTCCAATTCTGGGATGAGTCACTTTTTGTATTTATATGAATTATAAATTAAGAAATTGTAATCTCTGAGTTAATAAAATATGTATAAATTAATAAGTTAATATAATATGCATAAGTTATTATAAACATGCATTTCTTATTAAAGGAAATAGAAGACTATGATAAGCCCTGAAATATTTAATAATCACATTCATAAAATCAGCATTTGTTTTGATTAACTTTCTAAACTAACAAGTCTGAAGACCCAAGCTAGAAATCTTTTAAGAAATCATTTTATTAAAAAAAAAAAAAAGGAAAATCACCACATGTGATTTTGAAACAGTAAACTATCTTTCTAGATTTAAAATTTATTCAATTTTTTTGTACTTTAATTTGGTCTAAAAATCACCTGTTTTAACTAGTAAATTACAAAACAGTGCTTGGTGTGGCAGTTAAAATGGAAATAGATTCAAAAGGTGAAAATCATAAGTGGGACTGAGAATTTCCAAGATGAGTGACATAGGAAGATGGTGGTAACATGAAGCTAGCTGGTTTCAGACTGTAGATGAATTTTCAGAAGAGCATAAGGCCCATATGTACACCCTGATAGGGGCACGTAAGGAATATGGAGACTGAGGTTTCACTGGAACGCTAAGATATGTGCCTGACTGAGGGATTTAGAGGCAGAGCAGTCATTATTTCTGTTCCTTTTATTTGCAATTGTTTTCACATCCTCTGGCGCTGTGATGTTTGGTGTGTCTTCCTGATGTGGCCAAAAGCACACAGGCTCTGCTCATAAATTCTGCCCCCAGAAGTGATATTGTTTATTTTGGAACCCGATTCTGTCTAGGATATTATTACTTATCATTGGAAATTGACATGGAGAATATCCCAAACATATGTACTTGTTGAGAGTCACCGTAATACCACTAATGGTATCTGTTTACATTCGGGCTTTGTGTCCCCTGCCATTTTCTACTGGAAGTTTCAACACTCCCCTGATTCTGACCTACCCACGCTAATCCGTGATCCCTCTTCCCAAAAGCCTGGGAGAATGAAGAAAGGAGTGCCCTTGATAAAAGCCCATTACCATTCAGGAGAGGGGGAAAGGGGGGAGAACAGAGCTGGAGCCACCCGTACCTCTACCAGCAGTTGTTGGGTTTAAGATTTCACGTTGGCCTCTTTCTTACTAGACAGCCTAAGCTAGCATCAAGGGACTATTGACTGTCAAAATAGTAGCCAGAGCAACAATCGACAAAGCCATCCCTTGAGAGTGCTGAACAAACTGGCAAAAGTACCTTCAAAGCAGGTAATGGGTGTGCTGGCACCCAATGCCAGGCCCGGCGTGAGAACCACTTACAAGGTGATTGTCCCTCCCTGTGTCCTTGGCTCTGTCAAACACTGCCCAGGGCTTGCCTTTCAGCACAGGAACGGATCCCTTTTGACAAACTGAAATGCATACCACCCTAAAACCCCACCAGCTGAGAGCGGGGGATCCAGGTGGAAAAGTGGGCAATTCTCTAGCAACCACCAGCCATTTGATTTCTCTCCGACTCACTCAGGGGCGGGCAAACCCCACCGACAGTTTCTTGGGTGGTGTATACGTGCAGCCCTCTCCTCCAGCAGAGAGAAAGCCAGACTCCAGCTTTCCTCTCACAAAGCTCTCAAGCTCCATCCACCTGTGGTAGGGACGCTTCAGACCCAAAGACCTGCACCCCACTTGGTGGACTGTAGAACATGCACTCGCAAAAGGAGAAGGGTCAGAACAAGAGCAAGCATGCCACGGAGGCTGAACTCAGGAGCTGCACTGGGGCGTTGCGGCAGGGATTCCAAAAGGGCCAGGGGCAGTGCTGAAACACTGTGAAAACACTTCCACCAAGGATGGAGAAAAAGGTAGTTTCTTTATAATTATGCAGGTCAGAAACATGAAATTTGAAATAACAGGGTTGAATAAGAAAATAGAAATTCCAAAATACATATCTGTGTGTGTATGAATAGACAGATATATGGATAGATAGATGATAGATTAGAGAGGTAAATGATAGGTGGAGATATAGATAAATGACAGATATTGACACAGCCCATAGTACATTTGAGCTGAGGCCCAGACTGTAGAATCTCTTAACATTCTAGAAATCATACCAGTTCATTAGCCTGCAAAATTCTCCAAGGCCATCCAAAAGAATGAACAATCAGGGGTTATAAATGGAAATAAATAAAACTAGTGAGGACAAAAAAAGGCACCTGGGAATGATTCTAACAAATTGCATATAAATACACATAAAAATATTAATACCTTCAAAACAGAAATAAGTATAGTTCTTTTTCCAAGACAAAGGGAAAAAGTTTATATATATATATATATATATATATGAAAAAATTAAATTCATTACTACTTAAAACAACAGGAAATAACAGGAGCAATACCATATTTTTGTCCTAATCAACAGAGATTTAAAGAGTGATAATCCTAAAGGTGACTGATGAAATATGACTGTTGGAAATATATATTGCTACACCTGGGAAGCAATCTGGAATCAAAAGTGTTGAAAATATTTGTATACTTTCCTCCAGTAATTGTATCGTGAAGACAGGTTTTTCCCTTCAGCCCTTAACCTTCTGAGTTGGGCAATATAAAACCTAGGCTATAGGAAGGTCCTTTTCTTCCTGGACGAATCACTCACAACCTTGACCTCCTGTCTTCCGATTAAAAGATACTCTCGCTCGCTTCTCTAGAAATCTACACTTTGTATCAGGCTGTGTGACATCCCATATTGGTGTTCTTTAGTCTCCCTAGATTTTCCCCAAATATTCTATTGGTCAGTTGTTTTTTTCAATTTTCCTTATTTAGGGTTGTTAAGAACTCTTGACTTCATTGATAATTCAGATTCCTTTCTCTCATTTCTTTTTCTTTTCTTTTCTTTTCTTTTCTTTTCTTTTCTTTTCTTTTCTTTTCTTTTCTTTCTTTCTTTCTCTTTTTTTGGTGATACTTAGAGTTGAGTTAGAGGGAAAATGACTCTATAAAAAAGTTTTACATTTTTTTCTGGATTTTCTAAATTGACAACACAAAGCATTATTTTTACAATTAAGAAACTGCTACTTAAAATATTTCATAGTACAAATAAGTTTACAATTTATATGTAGGAAAATAATTGAGATAGCAGTTACATATACCTTTAAAGACTTCCCCAAATAACAACTGCAGAAGATAGTAAAATGTGGATTGTATACACTGAACAAATGGGGATCACCTGTGTAGTGAGCTCTCTGGTATATTCTACTCAGGGAAGGACAGTGGGCAGAAACAGTCTCTACTTCCTCTCCCATGCATTTGGCTGAAGATAGCAGAATTTTCTAGCCAGGCTTTTACATCTGCATCTATGAAGGCACTCAGTTAACAGCATGTAGTGTTCGACTGTTGGGTCATCTGGTTCTCACGAGATAGTGGGTTACTCGTGAAGCCTGAGATGGAACCGTTAGTCTTATGCTGTGTGACAAACTACTCCCAACACTTGGTTGGCTGGGCAATTCTTCTAGGCCAGCAGACTAAGTTGAGCTTGTTGGTGCTTGCTTATGTGTGTCTATTGAGTTACCGGTCTTGATGGGGACTGACTGGTCTAGGAAGAGCTCACTCGGGTCTTATGGTTGGCAAGCCATTCGTCAGAGGCTGGCTGACTTTGACTGGGCCCTTGCTTCTCCTCCCCGTGGCCTCTTATCCTTCAAGTTAAAATCAGGTTTGTTCACATGGAAGCTGCAGCGTTCCAAGGGCAATAGTGGAAGCATGCAAGGCCTTTTGGGGCCAAGGCTCAGAACTCCCAGGGCATTGCTCCCATTACATTCTATTGGCCAAAGCCAATTACAAGGCCAGCCTAGCTTCAAGGGGTGGAGAAATGGACTGCCTCTTTTGATGTGATGAACTGCAAAGTCACATTGAAAGAGTGCAGATAGAGGGAGAAGAATAATTACAGCCATTTTTGCATGCTAATGTAAGACCAATTGGTTGATATCTTCTGTACCATTTAGAATACAGCCTCCTCGAACCCTGATGAATTTACTTAAACAAAAAGGTGGGCTTTGTGAGTCATGCAACCAGAAACCTTAGTCTAGATGATTAATCTGTAATGAAATCAATAAAATTAAAGACATCCTGAAGTCTTTTTCTTCATCAGATCCCACAATCCAAGGATAGTTTCTTAACTTACTGTGTCCCATTGTATTGTCCGGGTGTGGAAAGTCTCTTCCACCCCTCCCCCAGGCTGTTTAAAGCTGGCCCCACTAAGAATCAAGCAATATTTCAAGTTCACACATCAGTATACTACAATAACCTAGTATAAAAGAGAGAGAAGCCACCACAGTACAGCAAGAATGTAATAGCAACTTAAATTCTCCAAGAATGAAAGAATATTTTCTTGCATTTTAACAATTGCTACAGGAATCATATTTGAACTTAAACAATGAAGACTACAATTGACCAGGTGCCAAATACTGTCCTGGACACTTTACGTATCTCATGTCATTTAATCCTCTCTGCAAATTTGTGATTCAGAATCTAACATAGCATTCCCATCATTCATGTAAGGAGATTAAAGTTTAGAATGTGTCTGTGTAGATTGCACAAGTGGCATAGATTCCACCTACCCTCCAAGAGACTCTATAAGAGTCTATTTCATCATCTCTTAAATCTTGGCTTAGCCATGTGACTTGCATTGGTCCATTAGAAATTAATAAACATGGCACTAGCAGATCTTTGAAACTCACTTGTACATTGGGACTTGCTCTCTTACAGCACTTGAGACTCTAGCACATATGTGAATGAGTCCAAGCTACCCTGCTGGAATATGGGAGGCAACATGGAAGGGATCCAAGGTAGACCAGCTGACAGTCAGCCAGCCCTTGGCCAATGGCCTGTAAACAGCCAGACATGTGAGTGAGACCACCCTAGATCATTCATCTTCCAGCCAACCCTCCAGCTGTCCTAAAGCTACTTGGAACAGAGCTGGGATACAAGCCCATGTTATCACATTCCAAAGCTTATACCCTTAATAGGAACACTGTACTCATATACCCAAAATGTGTACTGTTCCTCAGAATATTAATGAGAATAACAGCTGATAAAGTATTTATAAAGACAGCCTAGCATAAAAGAAAGTAGAGGCAGAAATTTGCCTTGCCTGTGAACCCCCAGTAGCTTTACATATGACAAAGAGTCAAGGAGTTTGATCTTTAATCCTCAGGCAACAGAAAACCCATGAAGGATTTTAAACAGAGAGTGTCACAGTGGTTTTGGAAAGATAAAACTGCTAGCAGAAGGGAGATAGATTGAGGAAGGGGGAGGCACAGAAGCATGGAAGCCAGAGACAAAAATCTAGAGGTTAATTAGTGAAATCCTAAGTCAAGATATTGACTGTGGGATTGAGAGCAAGTGAAGAGATGCTTGGGAGACATCAGGAGAGGGAATCTATTTGACATGGTTATTTAATCCTTTGCCCATTTCTCTAATTAGTCACTTCATTCATGCACTCTTCACTTGACCATTTATGGCCATCTTGCCTTGTGTAGCTCTGAGGATACAACTGATTTAAAATTGGGAGAACAGAGAGAATGGGCTGTTGAAAAATAGGGGTGATGTGGTCTTATATGAAAATCTTTGGTCTGGAGTCAGGAATTATGAGTTTTGATCCTTCTCTGACATCATTTACTTTGGAGCTTGAACAAGTCACTTTATTACAACCCTTGCCTCAGTTTCTATCTCTGTCCAAAGGGAATCCTTTAAGGGATGGAACTTATTAAGGTTAAAAGCATTACTAAAAGGAGTGTTTTATTGATTCCTAAAATGGTTTTCTCTACAAGCACTTCCCATTCCAGGGTGCTTACAAGAACAAAAAAAGTTAAATGGAATTTACCAGAACTCATTTCATGAATTTCTCACATGGTGCCAACTCCTAGATTAATTAGAAAATCAGAGTCTCTAGCATTTTAGTTTGAAGACTCAACAGCCTGGTCTGAAAGGAACTGACATCCAGGAAAGTTTTCTCTGGTCTGATAATATACCACATATTTAGAAGGGGATGTCCCAAGTGCCTTGTCACATACATTGAATTGTCAGGAATTCCTGGTTTCAAATCCTGGGTCCATCTTTTACTAGTTACACAATCTTGGGCAATCTACTTAACTTCTCTGTGCCTCAGTTTCTCGTCTATAAAAAAGGGATATAGAAGTCCCTATTTTATATTATTACTGTAAGAGTGAAATGAATTCTTATATGTATTATGCTTCGACTAGTATCTGATAAGCAGTAAGCCCCATTAAAAAAGGTTACCAGTTAATATTATTGTTAGTGGAAATTGAAACCCCTTCCTTCTCCACAGACCTATAAAATCAAGACAAAACCTTTGTCTCTGACCCCAGTTGCTTTCTCTACCTGGCTGGTGCTTGCTCCATTTGGTGCTGCCATAGCAACAACATATTGAAGGAGGTGGCCCAGCCTTAGTACTGGAAAGAGATCACCAATGAGCCAGAAATCATTACGGCCAAGGAGAATTTCACACAAAACAGCAAAACTGCCTGGACCAGTTAAGGGTTCCTAGCATTTGCTCCTGATATTGGGGTTTCCAATGTTTTCCAAACATTTTTCTTTTCAAATAGCAGACTCTGTTTTTCAAAATCATCATATATCCTATACTGAAGGACTCCTAAAGTCCCTTCAGTATGTTATTCCAACACACCCATTTATAGATGAGGCCTAAATGGATTAAATTGCTCTGGTGATCATATAGCTGCTCAGTTGCAAAGCCATGAAGTTGCTCAGATCCCTGGTTACTTAGAACCAAACCTGCACACGCAGAGTTTCAAAGGAAGTGGCCACAAGAGCCTGTTTGGTATCATGAGGTCCATCCAGGCAGATGAAGAACATGAGAAGCCATCAGAGAGTGTAAATGAGGCAGCTGATAGGAAGATGTCCCCAGTCCTACCTTCGGGTGTGTATCAGCACCTCTGGTTGCTTCTTCCTTCCTTTGCCCATGGTCTTCTCATTCTCGGGTCATTATCATCAGTGAAAGCTCTGTTCACCCTGGACTTGGGCCCCAATTCTGGTCAGATTCACACTATGTTCATGGCATCCTTGACCACTGTGCCTAAACAAATGCAGAGTCATCCACAGTTTTTTTCCTTCTGCGGTGGGCTCACTCTCTCCACAAAGTTAGGCAGGCAAAGCCTGAATTTCTCCTGAATTCACTAACTTCGATTTTTTTTTTCTACTAACCAAATGCGATACCTTTTCTTTGATCCAACACAATACAGGCCTGCTTTAAATTTCCTTTCTGATCAATACATACCACTCAACACTTTGCACATGCAAAACCCCTTCCAATACAGCCTCTTCTGCACAACTGAGATGTCATTATTCTTTTAGGTATTGTTTCTTTTAAAAAGCAAAGCCCTGTCACACTAAGCCCTAGGTATCATTATGGAATGAATTGCCCAAGTTCTTTTCAAGTAACTGCTGAATGCTAGGTTTTACTGGGGACAGTGTGGGATGACTGGGTATGATGGTAAGGATGATAGATGAATTAAAAACAGGTACATTATTTGAAGAATGGCCTGGGAATGCTACTCCAGGTAGAAAGTTAGAATCAAGGATAATATATACTTACCAGATTTCCAGGACAGGGTAAAAGGAGAGGATATAAATATAAGGACAAATACAAGCATAAGATCCCTGCAAGATGGAAGCAGTGTAAAGACCTCCATTACTCCAGAACTGTAGAGGAAGCTTTGAAGTTTGTCCACACACTGCCCATGCTGAGCATCTTCCTCCCATCACTAACTACAGGGGCAGCGAAGAGCCCCTTTCTTCAATGTGAAAAAAAAGTAGAGTACTGCTAACCAACGATGTGGAGGAGAAGAGGGCAAAAAACAGGGAAGAAAGCTAGGGTGAGTTTCCTTGGAGGTTCAATGGAATCTGTCTCCCAGGACGGAGGACGCTTGGGGCTTGATGGCATTTTAGATGAACTCGATCCCAAATTGATCGACTTATATTATCTCCAAATGTAAGTGCACCTGGAAGATTCATTCTCCTTTGGATGTTACCACCATTTTCTGAGAACACTATGTGCCCCAGATGGAATTGGAAATCAAATTCTTCATAAGATTGAATCTGACTGGCTCAGACAAACCACAATCTGGGACATCAACTCAATGAATCACAGGGTTTTAAAGAACTTCTTTCACAGAGTTGAGGTCTGAATGGGATGTCATCTAAGAAGCTGTGTGCTAGGGCTAGCTGAGGAGGCAAATTTAAAGGGCAGAACAGAGTGTTTTAGGAAAAGTGGTCTCCCAAAGCCCCTCTCTTCATATCCCTATTTTTCTTGGAAGTCTTCCTTGTGCACTAATCGGGGACACGAGTCCCTCTTCTCTGCCCACTGTTGCGGCCTCCTAAATTTTGCAATAAACCTTTTTTTGACAAGTTTCCATTGGAGGAAGGAGAATGAAGTCCAAACTCCATAATAAGGACAGTATGGTTCAGAAATGGCCTTTATGGCTACCATTGCATTTTTTTCATGACTACTTTTTGGAGAGTTACTTCTTATTGTTCACTTTTTAGGCATATCTCTTCCACTGTGCCTATGTCTTGTTGTCTTTCTCTGTTGCTGAGAGTGCTTGGGTTGGGTTTCAGCAAAATTTCAGGGTAAATTTTGTTTGTCGCCTGTGAAGTTATCAGAAACGAACATCAAAAAGTCCTGTGTTGCCATAGTAGCAAAGCTGCCGCAACCCAACCATTCGCCCATGATTCTTGGAATGACAGTGACCTAAGTGACGCATTGGCAGAGCTGAGCTTTAGAGAGCCATTGAGCCTAATGATGGGCCCCTCTTTGTGTGCTCTGTAACTTGGGGGTTGCCGTCTTTTTAAATCACGGATAGGACTATTAAGGGTTAATGATATGATGGTTGCTACCCAATAATAAAATTATTTTTATAATATACCCAATTAAATTCATACTGATGGCTTTCCCTGTGCTAGATTAGGAACTTACTGTTTTTTATGAATCATGGCAATATTCACAACTGCACCAAGAGATGAGGCATGGAGGGCAGATGTGGCTCAAATGGTTGGGTGTCCGTCTGCCATATGGAGGGACCTGGGTTCGATCCCTGGGACCTCCCGGTAAAATAATATATATATATATATATATATATATATATATATATATATATATATAGAAGGCACGTGGGCTGCCAGGCTCTGTGTGCTGGTGAGCCGCCAGGCCCCAGGAGCCATGCAGCAAGATGATGACGTAACAGAGAGAGATGCAGGGAAGAGTCAAGACAAGATGCTCTGAAAGCTCCAAAGACCAGGAACTGAGGTGGCACAGGTGGCAGAACACCTCTCTCCTACATCAGAGGTCTTCAGGATTGAATCCTGGTGAAGACTGGAGGAGAAGGATGAAAAGAGATGGCAGGAAACAAACAGAGAATTGCCCAGCGAATGGACACAAAACAGCAAATGGGGAAGGGGGTGTTTAAAATGGATAAAGTAAATAAATAAATCTTAAAAAAAAAAAAAAAAAAAGAGATGAGGCATTACCATTCCCCCCAATTAGCAGATGAGGAAATTGAGGCTTACTGTGGTCAAATGATCTGCCATGGCTACAAAGCTAGGCAGTGGTAGATTTCAATGCAGGTAGCATCTTGCCAGGACCTTGTTTGTGTAATATGTTGCCCTTCATCATCTGACACATCTAAACACACCAATCCATTTCTGCTTTGCCCATCTCACCTTGGACTTCAGTAGTTTGAAACCCTTCCTTTCTTATTCCTTTCTCTTTTTTCCTCAAACTTTCTCCTGCCCTCCATGATCTTCTTGGAAGGAGTGTCATCCAAAATATTTAACAAGAGATAATACCTAGGAAAGACCAGTTAGGCTTAGTATGCTTAGTATCTCTGCTGCTACAGGAATTAACCCCTTAGAGTTGGGGGCATGGTTCTGGGAGGGGGTCTTGGGGAGACAATGTGGTTGAATGCTGGGGCAAGGCGAGGGGCAAAGACGGTTACCAACTGGAATGGAAGTATTTGGTATACCCACACACCTTCGTACATTCTGAATTCCCGCTCTTCCTCCTGGTAAGGCCTGATCCTTGGGGTTTTTTATTCAAGTTTCACCTTCTCAGTGAGACTTGCCTTGGTTTCCACAGACTGATTCCAATGCTCTGGGCTAACTCTTTACTTTGCTCCCTTCTTGTTCTGTCTTACTGCCTTGTAATTATTTGTGCATGAGCCCTACAGCTATTGCAGTTTTCTGAGGGCAGATTCCCAGTAGACTCCATGCCTGCATCGCCTTGGACCCAAGGCACTGCTGAGTGAATAAATTAGCCTCTGCATCCGGCACTATTACCTTTTCATTCTCAATAAAACACTACTTTTATTTTTTGCATTCTTCAATTCTGAGACAGGTGGGAAATGCTGTTTTAATAAGTGAGATTCATACCATAAAAAGCCAACAGATTGTAGATGCTAACCCCATCTACAAAATCCCTCCACAGCAAGAACTAGGCCAGTGTTTGACCAAACAAAGGGCCACCACAACCTAGCCAAATTGACACATAGTTAAAATTAACCATCACAGTGAGCATTTAATCAGACCCTGCCATGTGTAAATATTAGGGAAATGTTTAGAACTCCCTTATTAGACCATATAAGTTTAGTTTAAGTAGCAACATTGAAAAACTATACATTTTTTCTTTCATTTGTAGAAGCAATAAGACTCTAAAGACGTTTCAGTGATACTTTTCAATAAGGATTGTCTTGGAGAGAGTGAGTATAGAGACTTCAGGAGGCTCCTTTCTGTTTGAACCCAAGCAATTCTACTTATATTTTATTGGATTTCAGGGTAAAATTTCATTTAAATATAGGAATCTAATTCTAAAAAGGAGCTCACCACTCAAAATCACCACTTTTCAGCATTATATGGGGGAGATATGATAGAACGGCTTTTCTAATTTGGGTGAGTCTTAGAAGTCTAGGCATGGGCTCTGCAGATGTCAACGGTAAACCTATTAGAGGACCACAGCTTCCCTCCTGTCTTCTGGGAGTTTTTTGTGGGAATGGAGGCTCCCCACATCCCACCACTTCCTACGGGAGTCTGCTGAAGGCATGACTGGGAGAGTTGGTCCGTCACCCTCTAATTTTAAGGTTTCTGTAGGTGAAGGAATCTGGCTTTAGGCATCTTGCTGTACTGGCTCAAGACAGGGGCTTGAAAAATATTTGTTGAGAAAAACAAAGAAAGGGAGGGAGAGGAGATGAGGGAGGACAGAGAAGAAAAGGGCTGATCTTCTGCATGGATTTTCCCTATTTCCACTTGTGTTTTTATTTCTCCCACTCTGAGTCACTGATCCAGTCATAAGTCCTGGGCTATGGGCCTGGCACTACCGCCTTTTTCATGCACATTTTGGATTTGTAATTGGAGTTACAGACCCTTGAGTGTTGCCCTTAGAGTTTGTCTCCACTTCCCAGGCCACAGTTCCCTAACCCATGCGAGGCCCTCAATATTGACATTTATGGTTGATGGAGTGACCATAACAGTAATGAAAAAGTCAGGAACAACATCTGTGTTATCCCACACTTTCTATATGCCACATTATATAGAAACTGATATCCAGATTATAATATATGTATACGCACATGTACATACACATAGAGCATGATAGCATATATGTGCCACATCAAATTACACACAAACACACAAACAAACTCGGTCTTTAAAAAACAATACTCTGAGGGCAGACATTTTTATTTCCACTTTGTAGAAAAACATGGAACCAAAGGAAAGAGCTTATATTTTTAACTTTATTTCAACAACTATATGGGCACCTCCAACGTGTTATTCGTCCCAGGAGTGGAGGGGTACCTAGGGGTGAAGAAAATCTGAGTTCCATGCTTTTTTTGATCTTTCACTGCGTGGAAGAAATATAAGTACAAATTGTGATGGTGCTGTGTAGGGAAAGGGAACCCTACGAAAGAGAATAACAAGAGGAGATACAAGTTCCATTTAGAGAGGTTTGAAGACATATGAAATCACACCCCTGCCTAGGAAGGCACAGAGCTAGAATCTGTCTGTCTAATGATAATGGACTAAATGGCATGCATTTTGTAGAAAAGATGTCCTCTTAAAATACTTTTAAATAAAAAAATGATAATTCCGTTTTAAATGCATAAAATATTAGAGTAGGAAGTAACCCTCAAGTGTTCCCAATAGAGAGATCCCTTGGATAGCAGCCATTATAAGTGGTTATCCAAAAATTACTTGTATACCTTTAGTGGCAAGGACCTCCCTACCTCAAATTGCACTCACAGCAACATGGCAATACAAACTCTCATAATCTGCTTCCTCATTACTTCCATCCAGTGCTCCTGGCAAAACAATAGAGAAAGAATCTATTTCTTCCTTGTAGTATTCTCCAGATATGTTTTCCTCGTGATATCAGGAAGGCCTTCCTCATCTTTTTCCTGGTGTAGCATTGCTGGTGCCAACCATCTTTTCACTTGGGTATCCCTCTTAAACTGATAGTCCCAGAAATGAACGAAGTTGCATCCAGCCAGCACACAGATGCCAGAGCTAGTCTTTCCTGTGATATGACCACTGTCCTTTCTCCAGAGTCATAGTCTGGTGATAAATGGGTCCACAGCACCCTGTGCTCACTTCTGTCCAAGCATTCAACCTTCCCATTATATATTCATATATTCTGTTGTTACTCATTAAATTATAGACTCCTTGAGGGCAGCTCCTATCAAACGGTTTGGCACATGGTAATTATGCCATAAATGTTTTGGAATGGAGAAGGCCTCTTTGCTGACATCAGAAGATCTATCTGAATTCTCTTCATAAAATTAGCAGGTGAAAATCAGAAGATGCCATCACGGACACTCAGACTCTTGAATGTTGCTATCTGGATGGGTCTATTCAGAAAATTTGCCTGGTTGGGTTATCCTGTTCCTCATGAAGGTGTCCAACAGTCATGGATTAATAACCTCCAAGTTGTTTGTATTCAAGGAAAACTTTCAGATTCTCTTTGTTTTTGGATTCAATTAAAATCTCTTTCTCGATCTTTCCATCTCTTTATCATCAGCCAGTTTCTCCATGGTTACTCCATCCCTGAGTTCTTGCTCATTTGTCATCACTTTGTTATGCAGGAGCAAATAAATGCAGCTTTGGGGTTCTATGCTTAAATAGTCATCTCTTCTCTTCTTAAACTCAGTCCATTTGGATATTGCTCTGTGACAAGCTGGAGACTTTCTCTCTGCCAGCCTTCTCTGCCAGCATGTGGAGAATATGATCTTGTGTCCTATATAAGTGTTGTTTTCTATCAACAACAGGAATAGCTGTATGGTTAGAATGAAAAAAGGGCCCACACAACAGCAGCTCATACATTTATAGAGTGTAAACAATGTGCCAGGTGCAATTCTAAATGCTTTTTATTTACTCATTTAACGTTCACGACTCTTTGAGTGAAGCCTGAATATTATCCCCATTTTATAGAGGAGGAAACCAAAGTTTCAAGAGGTTAATTTATCCATGATTACACAGACCCTAAGGGGTGGAGGGGAGAAGCTAACTCCAGCATTTCTGGCTCCAGAGATTATGCTTCCTCTTATTTATTTACTTATTTAGCAGTAAAATTTATTTTGACTCTGGGGGTTGACTGGTGTCAGTTAGGCCAGTGCTTCTCAACCAAGGGTGAGCCTGCCCACTAGGGGACACTTGGTGATATGTGGAGACATTTTTGGTCATCACAACTTGGGGGAGAATGAAGTGTGCTACTGGAAACTAGTGAATGGAAGCCAGGATGCTGCTAAACATTTACAATGCACAGGCCAGTCCCCCCGCCCCCCACAAAGAACTATCTGGCCAGAGGTTGAAACCTTGAGGCATGCAGTTCTCATCTGGGGTCCCTCACGGCAGCTGTAATTGGGTGGTGATGAGCCTGCAGTCACTGCAGTCTTCTTTACTTACATGCCGGAGCTTGGGCTGGGAGACTCAGACAACTGGGGAGCAGAGCACCTGGGGCTCCTCAGTGGTTATGCTATGAGGTCTCTCTTCACAAGCCCCTCAAGGTGGCCAGGCTTCTCACCCAGTGGCTGATGATGTCCAGAGTGAGCCCCATGAAAGACTGCCGGAAGCTACATGGCCTGTTCTAACCCATGTGCTTCCTCTGAATAAGCCATTTCAGTGCTGCCTTCCAGGGTTCTTCTTGGCCTTCTCAGAAGCCACCCATTTCTGTCACCACATATGATCTTTTTTTTTTTCTTTTTTTCCTTTGCAGCCTTTATTTAACTGAGTCAGAAAAATGTGCATGTAGCACTAGAAGACTATATCTCAGTAAATGAAAAAATAATTGCACATAGCTTTAACAGTTAACAAAAGACCAAAACATGAAGAATCTAAGGAAATAGCTGAAATCATCTGCAGGACAACCCCACACACCATAATAAACGAGATCCTTAGCATATATGGATTTCAGCACTTAACTGATTACACAATTTTTGTACCATATATGATCTTGCTCAGACTCAACCATTCAACCCAGGAATAAAACTCAATGGGAAGGAAACAAAGCTACCCTGAAGAGTGCCAAGAGAAGCCACAGTCCTACTGGGAGGAGCACTGGACTAGAGTTAGGAGTCATGAACTCTAATCACGTATCTGGAACTTTGGTCTACAGTCTTGGATTAGAAGCTCTCTAAGGTCCCTTTCATCTCAAGTACCACTCTTATGATTTAAAAAAAAGGAATGTTAGAGCATGAGAGAGTGTTAGCCATCATCTAGCCCCATGTTTCTCAATATTTTGGACAGATGTGGTATTAAAACATTAGAGTCATAAGTGAGAAGGTTACTCACTTTTTATTCTTGGCCAGTCATCCTGATAATGTCATGGAAAAGACTCAGTGTAGTGCTAGCATATCTTCAACACCTAATACTGTCTAATCGCCCTTTTAAACAAAAATCAGATAAGGTCTGATCCCTTATTTCTCTTTGGAAACAGCTTTACAACCTGCTGGTCCTTGCACAACAGAGTTGAATAAATCTTTGACACATGTTCCCTCTGTATTTGTAGGTGAGCTAAGTTTTCAATTTTTGAAAATTATTCTTTGACAGCACGGAACATGTAAAATTCAACAAATATTCAACAGAGAGCAGGCTCCAGATTGAGAGCTTTGGGCAGACAGCAGCATTCCTTTTAATGGTTTTACTATTGACTGCAGTAACAGACTTCAAGAAATGGGCTGAAGAAGGACACGGTTCACCTGGGAAAAGGTTCTGGACTTCAGCTGGTCCCCCAGAAGGGAGACATTTTGAGTTACTAGTACCTGGTGAGCAGGTAGGCAGGTAATGAGAGCTTCCGGAATAGTGGGGAAGGCCAGAAGGGAATGAAAAGCTTTTATGGCAAAGGTCTATCCATTAAGAACCTAACAGGATTCCAGCCTGACAGTGTCTTCAGCAGTGGGGCACCTTAGGAGCTATGGAAGGCCAGGAAAGTAGGGCCTTCCATGAGAGAGGTTTTGGCACTTCTCTGCACAGCTGTGCCTAGTCAACAGTATGCTTAGCAACACTAAAGAAATGGGTATCCTTAGCCTGCATCTTTCTGTTGATCTTATCAGTTTCCTGTTGGGACAGCTGCAGGGTGTTACATCCTATTGACGAAAGTAATAGTGGTTCTCCGTTTATGGATTTGGTATAATGTTTCTTTGTAAAATTAATTAATTTGAGTAAAATAAAAGATACGATCCATTGGTCTCAACAGAATCACCGTCTCTGGGCAGAGATAGACATCGCTGATTTTCACCCTGTAGAGATGTCAGTATTTTCTGTCTGGTAGAAAAGACGACCCCTAAGGTGACTGTTTGATTGCCTGTAGGGCATTAACAAGTTTTGGGTATAACCTAGACACCTTAGTCTAACATCCTTTCTCAAATTCCTGTATAACATCTGATTCCCTATTTCTCTTTGGAACCAGCTTTACAACTTGCTGGTCCTTGCACAATGGAGTTGAATAAATCTTTGACATATGTTCATTCTATACTTGTAGGTGAGCTATGTTTTCAATTTTTGAAAATTATTTATTGACAACAGTGAACATGTAAAATTCAACAAATATTTATTGAGCATGTCTAGTGTGCCAGGTTCACAAATAAACATATAATTTAAAAACTGTGGTAAGTTCTTTGAAGGAAAAAATGCAGAGGGGAGTTAGCTTAATTTCTATTTCAGAGTCAAGGAAGGGAAAGAAAGGAAGTTAAAAATGCATGATTATACATATGATTCATAGACATAGTAAAATTATGCAGGTAACTTGTGACTGCCTGAAATTCTGAAGTACATGGATAGCCCAAGCATATGGATTCTGGGAGGCTCAGAGAGGCTAAGTCACTTGCCCTAGGCCCACACCTCTTGAGTCCTGGTAACCTCATCTAGCTATCATATAATAGCAGCACTGCCCTTCTCTTGGGACAAGAACCTGAGTCCCCCCTTGCCCAGGGACAACTCTGCCTTCTTCTAGCAACATGGGAGCATGTATGCAGTGGGAGAAGGCAGCAGGCAGGTTGGGGGACCATTGTCCATGGAAGAAGCAAAGGCCACAACCCTTAAAAATGGCGACTGCAATGCTCCTTTCCCTCCTCATAGGTGTGCGGAAATAGGAAATAATATGCCATCCCCCCCCCCCGTCCCCAGCCATGTTCGATTGGGGCTCAAATTATTTTAATTATAGACAAATGCATGGGCTTATACAGAGATTCTTAAACTTTCTTCTGCCTCTTCCTTGCTCACATGCACAGAACAATTCCATCAGGACATCTTTCTAATGACTAAGTGGGGTTTAACTTCAAAAGTTCTATGCTGTAGAGGAAGCTCAGAAAATTTCAAAGAGCTACCGCACCCCAAGATTCTTATTTGCCTAACCTCCACTCTGAGAATCTCAGTCAGATGTTTAGCTGCTCAGAATCAAGGACTAAAACCTAACCACCAACACCATATTAGGAGGAGGTTGACTTTTGTCTTCAACACCTTCTTACCTTCACCGCCAGAAACTGCCCATCACTATCTGACACCCCTTCCCTCTTGGAAATCAGCAGCTTCACAAGAAAAACACAGCTCACTTAGTTATCACCTTCAGTTAAACACCTCACACCAAAGTGTAAATAACTCACTGGGCTCTTCCTTTAGCAGAGATACTTGCTCCCCTTAGCTCTATAGCAGCAATCTCCCGAAGTGGAATTTCAGCTGTCTGGGAAAGCCAGATAAGGTAGATATTTTGGGAAGGAGGATTTCCCCAAAGTCTGTTCCTCAAATCAAATTGCTCTGAGTCAATTCTGACAGTGATTTAATGAAGTAAAAAGGCTATATTGCTTTGCCCTTGCCACATGCAATGTCCATGTCTGCTTAGCTTAGCTGATTTCCTAGCAAATCTGAAATACAGTGACAGAACTCCAGAGAAGAATGTTTGTCTTTTTTTTTTTCCTACATTGTTTATACTTTCTTCCCCTTGGGGAGAAATTTAAAAAATATTTCACAGTGGCTTTGAAACAGCTGTATAAATGCAAGAAATTAATAGGAAAAGCCAAAACATGCACCAGGGCAAAATAAGTCCACAGTTATAAAACTGTAACCTAAAGACAAAGTAAAATCTACATACATGTTGAGTTAAAAACCTATGCAATTTAGTTAAAAACCTAACTGATATCTAAAAAGAATGGCTAGGCAAAACAATGCCTGACACTTGAAAAGTCTTAAATCATTCCTACACACACACACACACACACACACACAATAATTTCCTGAACCCCAAAGCTAAAGCTGCCTGAGTATGCAAAGAGAACAAGACTTTCAGTGTACAAAGCTAGTGAGTTGAATAGAACATTTTTTAACAGTGTCTGCCTGCCCATCTTGTACGTATTGCATGCCATTTATTCATTGCAATACCAATCCATCATCCCATTCTAATCTGGGCAAGAAGTTATCCACTCCATCATTGTGAACAGCATGCAGATAACATAGTAGAGGCTTCCTGGCAGCTGGCTGCATCCATTTGTTTTCCATTCATTCCTGGGACAGGGGAATTATAAGGCTCTGTGTAGGAAATGCAGTATTTGATCTGTTCAAAACTTTATCTTTATTTGTCCCATTGTTGGCTATATTTTTGAGCCTGCTGGCAGTGAAGGCTCACATTTCCACAAAGATAAATTTCTTACTGGACCCTGTCATGATCTGAGGTCAGTGCTAATCTGCGCCAGGAGGGACTCAAAACGATGGCGAAGAGGAAGTTTCTGTATTATATTTCTCTATTATATTGTCCTGTTTTTCTCGTGATGGAGCCAGGGAAGGCTTGGAAGCAGGACCTGTTTTTCTGTCTTGCTCATCCTCCAACAATGAATATACAGACGCTGTCATCCCTGTTGGCCGGACTTCAACGACTGTCCGGTGAGAACGTCCTCTGATCGTCAAAGCTATCATCATCCTGCATCTGTCCTCGCAGTCCTTGCTTTGCTCGTGTCCTGGGTGACGTGGGGGAAAGTAGTTGCATTCACCCAGGGCTTTGCTACCAGTTAAGGTCAGGCTTGCTGTGTCGACAATGGAGCTTCCTGTCCATTATCAGCCTGTTGGACATTTGATGTGTGTCCAGTTTTTGTGTCCATTGGAAGCCAAATGTCATAGCTCAAAGATAACATTTTGCCCTGCTTTCCTCCCATTTCAAAATGAATTCGAGTTTTCTGTATGGGCAGAGTCTGGGGGGAATTCCAAAGGCAAGAATGTTCTGTTTATGAACTAATCCTAGTAATGTGTGGAATTTTCATCGTGATCTGTTTTTTTGTTTTTTTGTTTTCCACGCAAAGGCTAAAATATTGAAGAAAATGCAGGAAACTGGCAATTTGAATCAATTCCCTTTGTGACAACAGCAGTATATCAGCTAGAAAATATGTCCTTTAACTAGTGTAATTGTCAACAATAAAAATCTGGGGAGTGCCCATGGAAAACACAGCCAGCCCTGGGGGCAGCTCAAGTGTTAGTTCTAACACACGAAGAGGTTGTGTTTCAAGGGCTGGTTTGCATGGTAGTGCTTGGGAACTTGGGACTTGAGTTCTGATTAAGCCCATGGTACAAAACGGGGATGCCAGGGTGGGCCCCACAACCCCATGACATGCAAAATGTGTTCTACGTGCAAGAGTTAGAAAATAAACAGAAAAAATATTGTGGAATCAGATGAAGTAGATTCTTTAGCCACCAAGCCATTTGTAAACAGTGAATTCATTATGCCAAAGACTGACCATATAGAACCAGTCTCCACACCCCCTTTCCCATTTTAGTCCTTCAATTAACTCAACAAACTGTTTAGTGAGCACCTATTATGTGCCCTGTTGTAGGTGCAATGAATAAAACTGACAAAAGTCCCTGCCCTTATACAGCTGCCATTTGAATTAGAGAAAGAGAGAGAGAGAGAGAGAGAGAGAGAGAAGGGAGGGAGAAAAGCAGAGAGGGAGGGAGGGAGAGAAGCAAGTAAAATTTATAAGTTTTAAGAAGAAAATTAAAACAGAGAGGGTGGTTAGGAAGCGTAAAAAAAGGCAGGTTGGCAATTTTAGATGTTAGTACCAAGAAAGTACAATTTGAATCAGGTCTTGAAGAGGGAGAGTAAATAAGCTATCTAGGTTTTGCTGGCACCTGAGTCCTGAGCAGAAACCACAGCAAGTGCCAAGGCCCTGGGGCGTTTTGAAAAAAAAAAGTTTTTTAGTTCCTATTTCCAAGGAAGGAGATGAAAACTGTGATTTGAGGGACCCAGGCTTGGAAATACCCCAAGATGCAAAATATTTTAATTAAGTTTTCCCCACCTTCTGGGTGACTACTGAATTTCTGTTCTCTTGAATACAATCAGCAGAGCAGAAGGTTTAGGAGAGAGTTATTCTCATCTTTTTGCTGTGTGTTTTCTCTAATTTATGCACAAAACAGCATCTAGGAATGCTTGTGACATTTAATTCTTTAGTTAATTTGTATGCATATATTTTTATACATGTATTTTATGGTGTCTTTGTGGTACAGAAGTTTGAAAAACTTTCATTGTGAAATATAACATACATACAGAAAACAATGATATGCAGCTCAGTGATTTCTCACAATGCCAACACCTATGTAAACACCCTCCAGGTAAAGAAACAGCATCCTGCCAAGTACCCCTTGTGCCTCTCCAAATATTCCCCCTTGATCTCTGTAAAGGCAGACTATTCTTCTGACTTTTACAATTACCATGTCCTGGCCTTTTTGTTTAAAAGTAAAAATTTAAAAGAAAAAGGTAAGAGGACCCAAATGTGTCCACCATCCTTCAACAAGCATCGATGCCAATCCTGTTTCTTGGATAACCCCAATTCCTCCCCTCCCCACCCTTCCCCAGCAAAAGCAATAATTAAATTAATAATTAATTTTTATTAAGGTATAATTTACATCAAGTGACATGCACAGATCTAAAGTGTAGAGTTCCACGAGTGCTGACAATTGTTTGGACATGTGTACATTGATATCAGCATTGAGCATTACAAGTTGGTTTTGCATCTCTGCAAGCTCTGTTTAATAGCTGGGAGCTCAGAAGGACAATGTGTGATCCAGTACTACCCTAAACTGTACCGTGATACCCCAAAGCAGTTGCCTGGCTTTCGGATGCGGTTCCCAAAGTGTGCTTATATCGATCTTTCCAAACCCTTTTTAAATGCAGGCTGTTTTCAGCTACCCACTCCTTTCCCCTTCTTCCTCTCTCTTTTGCCTTCTGTCAGCAAAATAGTTTGTTATGGATTGGTGATAAAAATCAGTGTCCACTGAAAGACATGTCAGGACCACCACCATATGCGACCTTCAAAGCACACGGGGCCTCATTAGGCCACAGTGTGAGGGGATGTGTCTGTCGGGGAGTGGTGGGTTTGGCCCCAGTCCACAAGGCTTACCTCCTCACCCTCCCTGGGTGCAGAGCCTGCGACACAGAGGCTCCAGAAGGTAAGGGCGGCACAAGAGTGGGCCAGACCTCGGGTTGATAACTCCCCTTGGTGATTTGTTCATTGATGAGGTTTCACTGTGACCCTGAGCGGAATTCAGCTCTCCCACCCTTGCGTTTCTCCCGGTTTCCTGCATCACTTATCGTTGCTTTCTTTCTTTGGTAATGGCGAACCATAAATGTGTTTGTCCCCCTTAATTTGGGAAGCTCATGGAAGCCAAAAAAATAAAAATAAAGTTCTCCCCAAGAGACTTTGTAACATAAAATGCATATGGCAGATGCTTAACGTCTATTTGCCAATCAATGATGTTTACCAATGAGTCAGAAAGTAACCAAATAATCTTCATGATATAATTATACTTAGACATTAACTGCATGTTTTGGCTGCTTACTAACACTGCGTTATTAACACACCCCTGTTTTAGTCTAACAATTAACAAACCAAAAAAATCTTGCTGTTCTCCAAAATATTCCTAGCACCGGAATGGGTTTCAATTGTGTGCAGATCGTTTTTACCTTTTAGTTTTCGGTCACACAAATGGTATCTACTCTACCAGAGGCCTACATGAAATCACTGCTGCGAGAAAACAAAGGTTAAGTATGGTTTTCAAAATTGGCCGGTGTTACAGGTAAGAGTGATATAATCCCAGTTAGGCAATGACATTATAAAGCAAAAATAAAACAACCCCTGCATGTGGCAGCAGGTTCTTAGTGGGCCTAAATATAATGTTAGTCCTGTGATAAACAGTGTGCAGTTTAAATTTTCCACATGGAGGGTCTGGTGCTAGGGTTCCTTTCTGTGAAATGTTTTTTTATAACAGGAAAAGAAAGATTAAAAAACTACAATAAACCTGGCTGTGATCTGCATTTCCAGGATTCAGAAAGTCGGCTTTACGCAGCCCTTCCACATGGATGCTAGTTAAAGCACTCTTCCTCATTCTCCCAGTGTCCATCTGAACCACCAAGGATCTTCGGAAAATGCAGATTTTGTTTCGGTAGTTCTGGGGTGGGGCCCAAGAGTCCCAGCATGTCTAACAAGGTCCCAGGAGAGGCCAAAGCTGCTGGTCCATGGCCCACACTTTGAGTATTAAAGAGTTAAAGAAAGTTACCTTCCAGTGCTAGAATTTGTCTGGTGGGGGTTGTGAGGGGGAGGGAGGGGGTGAAAGAAGGGTAGGGAGGGTCAGTTAGGATAAAGGTAAATTGCTTTTTGTTTCCCGCAGTAACTTCTGCAGGCTTTCATGGGAAAGTGAATTCAAGGTATGGGATTCCTGTCTTTTAAGCACCGTCTCTTGACATAAAGTGTCCCAAGTGAATTTTCAAAGGCTTGCCCAGGGTTTTGCTCTCTTGACTCTCATGGAAATTAATTATGGTCTTGCTGTCTTATGCTTTGGAAAAAGCACCTCTCTTTATGTTTGTGGGAACCTGCATCCCATAATACAGTGGTTCTCAGTGGAAGCAACATGAAAGCAAATTAACCCTTTCAATTACAGGGAACAGAGAGCAGTAAACTCCCCCTGGCTGGAGCAGCCAGCTCTCTCTCCTTCTCATGTGGCACAGAGCTCCTCTAAAGGCCATAAAGTTTCTGCTGGCAGGTAAAAGCCAAGGGGTCTTGCTTCTAGAAGACCTGAATCTCCCCAGGTGGTCGTAATTGATCAAAATAAGGTCAGGTCTAGCGATGTGGAAGACGCTCCAGTTAATCAGGGGACAAAATGTGTAAACGTGTGGGCAAAGGAACCGCTTCTGTTGAACCCCAGCTTGGTCCAGACCTTCTACACACAGTAACGTCATTTCAGTTTCATTCTGTGCCTGGGGGTAAGCACTGCCTTCCATACTTGCCCAGGGAGATGATGGAGAGCTACAGAACTTAAGGTTGCTGCTTGTGGTTCCACCTTAGTTAAATGGCAGACCTGAGGGATGTGAACTCATCTCTCTCTGGTTCCAGAAATATCCAGACTGTTTCCCTGAATCCAAAGCTGAGGGTGCCCTACTCATTCTGTAGGCTGAGCCTCTCCCTGTAGGCTGAGTCCTCAGTCATCAATTGTTGCCAAAATGTATGACAAGATAATGGTGTCCCATGTCTACATTTCAGATTCCATGTGCGTGGGGATCCGTGTGGATTAGACTCTCCTGCCCTCTTTGAAGACTCACCCAGTGGTTTTGCTGTCACTCTTTTAAAAGCTCAGAGGACCTGGTTTCCCCCAAATCAGGGCCTCAGGAAAAGGAGCTTAAACAAAGTGTCCAGTCATGTCAGGTGCTGAAGCATTTTATACAAGCTTTGCTGTGTTTCCTTGCAGCAAAAGAGAGGAAGAAGGAGACTGGGTGCCTCAAGAATTGAGGTCACCGCCACTGCTTTGCTGACCCTTGTATGGTTTTCTGTCCTTGGACTCTCTCATAACAGATGATGCTCTTGCCCCAGATGATAACATGAAACAAAACACCCAGACAAGTAAGCAAAGAAAACACACACGTGCACGTGTGCATGCTTTCACACACATGCACACACATACACCCATGTACAAACACAGAGAAACAAGAAACAAATGCCACCACCTGCATACAGGGAGGTTAATCTGAAATTTCAGGCAGTATTCTGGTAATGATGCAATGCCATAAAAAGGAATTCCTCCTAAACATAAATAAAACAAAAGAAAAAAAACAAAAATAAAATTAAAAAATGAAAAGAAATTCCAATGGTCTCATGAGGCACTAAATTAAAAGGCTCTAAATGTTTGCAAGGAAGCAACTGCAGTAAAAATCTTGGTGCTATTTTCTAAACAAGGTGTATGAGAATGTCCTTAGGAACAAAGAGTAGAGGCATTTGAATTGTTCATCTTTAAAGTCCTCCAGTTCATCTTTACCTACCCCATTGTCTAGCACTTAGTAGGCCCTCGATTTCTATTTGTGGAGCTAATGAAAGTAGAGCCAAGAAATGCTTGCTCTGAAAACCAAAGGACTAGGCTCTGTAAGGAAAGAGCTAGTGCCTTCATAAAAATAAAGTCTCAAAACATCACAGATCTCTTTTGTTGTCCTAGTGACAGACTTACCAAAATAAACAGATCACTATGCTCCCTTGTGTTTGTAGAAGTACCGCTTACAAATTCTTTTATCTCCATCTTCTCAGTTTGGAGATCTCAGTTTCTCTCCCTCCTTCCTGTCCATCCCCACTCTCATCCACAGGAATCTAATATAACTGCTCATTTTTTGTTAACTTGGGGCTAATACTGATACTCTAGAAGCAGAAGCTTCTTAGAACATAGGATGAGAATTCCCAGTGGCCAAATGGACCCTGGAGTCTCAGGTCATTCAAATGCAAAAACTGAAGATCAAAAAGACCTGCCTTTTGGTTAATGTGGAAGTCTGATAACTGTAAAAGCCAGCCAAAGCCAGAAAAACAAAATCTGGGGCCTTGCTGGGCAGGGGTGGAAATCTTATGGGTCCTTTTCCTTTCTCCTGTCTTGCCACCGTGTCTTTCCCCCACCCCCACCCATCCTAATTTGAGTGACTCTCTGAGGCAGAGCTCAGCCTGTGGTCACTTTCCCAGGATTTCCAAGTTGTTTTCTGCCCACACACAGGAGCATTGTGGTCTGTTTATTTTGATAGGACTGTCACCAGGACAATAGAACAGATCTTCAATGAGTTGTGATTTTCTTTTAGTGAAGATGCTAGTTCTTCCTTTTAGATCCCAGTCCTTTGCTTTGCAGAGCAGACATTTCTTGGCTCTTCTTTCATAAGCCCCACAAGACAATTTCCCACAGAAAGCACGATTTTTGTATACCAGTGTAAGAATGAGGAATTGAAAGAAGCTTTCGATTTGCCTTAAATATCCACATTCTCTCGGAAAAAGCACTGAGGGGTGCTGTGAGCAGGGAGTCCCTGAGCTCCTCCCCTAATCTCATAAAGTCACCCCAATTAAACACAGCCTGAGTGAGAATGGGTTCTCCAGTGCTGCTATAGCTTCAAGCCGCTGGGAACAAGCAGACAAGTGACTGCTTTGAAGCAGTGAATTGTTTCTAGGTGAACAAAGCAAAGCTCCTGGCAAAGCAGCACAGGGCCTAGGGCACCCTGCCAGCCTGCCTCACCGCTGGAGGGAGGAGAATCGGAGGGATGGGTGACCGCCCTCAACAAATGAGCCAGAGCCCAAAGTGGGAAGGCAAATAGAGGAAGCGGGAAATGAGCCTGGGGAGCCAGGAGCAGAAACCTAGATCATCTTGGGCCGCAGAAAATGAGCAAGTTGTGTGGCTCCCCAACTGCAATCAGAACCAAGAGCAGCAGCCTCCAGAGCAGATCTGGAATTTCAGTCTCATGGAAGCATTTACCAGCACTTTGTAATCCTTTACCTCAGCTCATTGGCAATGCCACCTACTGCCCAACCAAGGGTGGTAGGGGAAGATTTGATGAAGAAAAATATATATAATATAGATTGTATTTTGGTAGAGTTTGGTGGCAACTTTTTATGCAAAATTATCAAGTAAAAGGAGGGAGCTCAATTATGACATATCCTGCATCTCCTTTGATTGGATACATCTTAAATATAATTTTAATTTAAAATATAATATAAATATAACTTCTTCTAAAAATATTTTTTGGGTTTTTGATTTGAAGCAAGGACTAAACCCCAACTTTTGTTACCATCTTTAAACTGCATATACACTAAAGCTTTCTGGAAGGTGAAACAGGTGGACTGTTAAATTGGAACACCTGATAACAGAGAGAACCCCATCAAAATATCAGCTTAAAAACTGGAATATTAGAAATCTCAGGGAAAAGCATAAATTGTTGGCCTACTTCACCACTTAAGTGTTTTGGGAAATTTACTGAGCAGCTAATTTTCTTCCAAGTAAATACTTAGATAAATTACCATTAGCTATAGCTAATCCATTTTTTAATGTCCTCTAAAATAAAATAGTGATATATTATGCAGCTCCTTTGATTTGCTAGAGCACTTTCACTAAGGTTAGTTTATTTGTTCTTCACAACTGCTCTACAATGTGTGTGTGTTTATGGTTAAGGCCTCATATTCCACTTCTTCTAATGTCCCCAAGTTGTTTTATGCCTGCAAAGGCTGCTCAGTCTTCCTACATGAGGTATAACGAAATGAAGAAGTCATCTAGCCCAGTGGTTCCCAAACTTGTCTGCACCTTGAAACTACCCAGGAAACTTCAAAAACTACCAGCATTTATGTCCTGCCCCCAGATACTGTGGTTTATTGGCCTGGGTGTGGCCTAGGCTTTGGAATTTTTAGAAGATCCCTAGGTGATTGCAATACATAGACAAGATTAGAAACCATTTTCCTCACCTGTTATGTGAATGTGTGGGTGCAGTTAAAAGGTTTGAAAATGTGGGGTAGTGATCACAGGGTTTCCTGAAGTGGGTTCTGTGGGATGCTGACCCTCTCTGATACTTGTGAAGACCCAAAGGGGTTCTGTGGTAAAATAAGTTTGGAAAACGATGTGTAAACTACATTGGTTGAATGAATAATTATCTTAGTGAATGAATGAATCAATCAATCTATCAAGAGAGTCAAGCAAGAGCACTGCCTTCAAGTTCTACCTGCACCACCCGTACTAGTTATCAATCACTGGACCTCACTGGAGTCTCAGTTTCCTCATCTGCATATAAAAGGATTGACCAGCTCTCCAGTGAGATCCCTTTCACTGCTAACAGTTCATGATCCCATTACCAGCAGATCTTTGAAATCCTTCTTATCTTAGGATTCCATGGGTCAAATAGAACCAAAGATCTTATCTAACTCACTCAATACAGAATGGGGGTACTTAATTGGTCTATAATTTCACAATGAATCATCATTAGGCCTCCAGGCAATGTAGCTGCAGACTGTGATTCTTCTCTCTAGTGGTTAAGACTCATTCCTAAAAGCTTTTTGAAAATATTATCTTCCTTACTGTTGCAAATAAAGACAGCCCAACTCAGACAGGCTGATTCATAGCTATTTCCCAGGCTCGTAACTGCAGATGACAATCGACACAGGCCTTCTCTTGCCTTTGGCTTTCCTTCTGCCAGCAGACTGTCTGGACCGGGCCTGGGTATTAATGAATGCTGCATTCACTGCACTGGAAATCCAAAGTGACTAATGGGTGGACTATTTGGGCTGCCTGAAGTCGCATTCAATGTCCTCTTATACCATCTGCCCCATTTCCCTTGTGTTAGCCTGGAGATGGGACCAGCACAGGAAAGGCAGGAGCCAAAAGGAATTTCATCACCAGGAGGAGCGAAAATACAAAATGCTGGCAGACCCTCTGCCCTATCAATATATTGATGGCTTACCAGAAGACTGGTTCAGATGAGTTGTGTTTCCTCTGAGCTGATCTTTGAATGAAGTGTTGCAAATCATTAAAATATCTGTATTAATCCATTAATTTGAGAATAAAGGATTGCCCTTGACTCTTTAGATCAGGGATTGGCAAGCAATGGTCCATGGACTAAATTCAGCTGTTTTGCAAATAAACTTATTGGAACACGGACACACTATTTGTTTACATTTATTCTATGGCAGTTTTTGCTCTAAAGTGGCAGAGCCGAGTAGTTACAGCCAAGACTGTAAGGACTGCAAAGCCTAAAATATTCACTCTCTGACCCATCCCTGCTTTAGATTTCATACATGTTGTTTGATATGAACATGTTTTTTCATTCACTCATCCCTTCCTTCCTTTATTCAATCGATTTATAGGTATTTAATAATCAAAGCAAGGACATAAATACTATAAGGAAAACAAAGAATCTGCCCTTTCCTAATGTTCCTGGACATCAGTGATCATCTTGTTGGCTCGAGAAAGTGTGATCATTTATATCCCAAATCCTTTAGAAGCTCACCCTTATACACATGCTCACAGTTGGTGTTCAGGAGGAAAAGAGAAGCGTGTAAAACGACCTGCTCTTGTATCCTGTCTGGTTTAGCCAATCAGACAGAATATATATAAATTATAAAGTTATGCAAACCAAAACTAAAGGGTTCCATTATTTCTAGCCCATCCTCTTTAGTCAATGCCACAGAAAAAAAGTTGGTAGTAAGTCTGAGATTTCTAATATATAGGAATCTTGTCTCTTAAGCTATCATTATAAAATATACACATATGCAGGATCACATACAAACACCTCATAATACATAAATGTTTGTGGTATATTTCTAAAGGTCTCAACATGCTAGCTTAATTTGCAATCCACCCCCCCTCCCTCAGGACAACTGTTGCCAGAATAAGGTTTCTCCTTTTGTAGTCCTGGCTTGGTCAAAGCAAATAAATACAAGAGTAGTTTTGTCTAGGGTGTCTTCACTTAAGAGGGATGGAGAAGAAGACACTAATAAGAACTTAGTTTCATAAAAGTATTAAAATATACTCTTTTCCACTAACTCAATCACATTTACTTCTATTCTGAAGCTGTGAGGTACATGGGAAATAGTTAAATGGTTGATTTTGATTTTGAAGCAAATGTCTTTTTTTACAGGACAACAGCAGATCTAACACCCAAATGTGTGAAAAACAGGAACCAAAACAAATTCAAAATTAAATATGAATTACTAACAGCTATAGTCAGGTTTAAGAAGTGCTGTTTTCACAAACCATTCCTGAGGAATATTTAAGCCAGCTCCAGGAGCATGTAATTCCACTAACAACTAACACGATGGATGATTTCTTAGTCTCAATGCACCAATGCAAAAAGAAAAACAAAAGTGCCTATCCTTGGGACACTACTTCTCTCCTGTTGCTATCTAAAACTCCCGAGTCAATGTTGGGTTACTCATTTGCTGAGAACCAGTGCTTTCACTTGTCTAAATTATTCCATATTAGGATTTCATGAACTAGTAGATCAGATTACTACTGCTTATAGAAAGCTGCTGGAAAGTGCAAACTAAAGTATTGGAATTTTAATGTCATATTTTAGTAGAGCAAGCACATGGTAGAGGAAGATAAATTAGATTTAAGATAGAAGGAGAGTCCAACTTAATTTCTGCCCCATTACTTGACATGCCTGGAAATTATACTTAGTGTGTGGGATTCTGCCCCCCCAGGGGGGGCGAGCAATAGAGCCACCCCCACACTGTCAAGCATCAGGAGATATACCCGGGTTTCCCTCTGCTCATCCTGCTCCGTGCCTGGGGGGCCTGCTTGTGCCACCACTGCTCTGCGCGCCCGTGGGAGTTCTCCTCTGTATGAGATTTGCGAGATGACAAGTGACCCCTATGGTTAAGATACATTGGCTTGGAGCTCAGCCTTGATGCAAATGCTCAGAGAGGCGGAGGCTCTGATTCTGTGTGTCAGCAGGGGGAAAGCAAAGAGAAGCATGTTGTCAAACACCAGCCATTTGCAAGCAGATTCTTGCCTTTGCGAATTAATCCTGGTTTAACCAAATAAGGACTTCCAGGACCGAATCGGGCACCGTTCCAGAGAGGGCATCATGCCAGGAATGCACCTTGCTCTTTCCCCCTCAAGAGTTTCATGTTTATTAGCCTTGAAAAAGCCTTCTTTTTTACCGATTGGCATTCTTTAAGCAAAAACTCCAACTCATTAATCCTTTCCTAGTGCTTTTCAATCTCTGTCCCCTAAATTCTTAGAGATAGTCTGAAACTCCATGCCTGTCCATCTTCCAATGTACGGATTGAAATATATAAACAAAACTATGTGTTAGGACAGAGGCTCATCAACTCTGCCTACCACCAACAGAGGGCATGAGCACTTAGAAAAGTGGTTTTAGGAACCAACCTATTTGGCAAAGGAAGTGTTTGCTGTGTGATAGTCTCAGGGTGTATCATGGCTCCGAGCCTGTCTCTCAGAGTGAGTGCAGGCTTCTGAGAACTAGAGGCGATCTTCCTCAACAACTTGACTGTGTTATGATCTGGAATTTAGCCCTCAGAGCTACCTCTAATGCCAGGTCTCATGCACATGCCCAGTACCTGAGCTAGTCTGGAGAACCCTGGAAACACCATGTTTCGTGGAACCTAAGACAGCAGAAATTTTAATACCCACCATCAATTTAATAACAGTGAAAAATAAGCACTAGGTTAACTGTACTCACTGAATATAAGATTCACTACAACTTCAAAATCATTATGTTGTTTTTTCAAAGAGTGCACTGGAGAACTGAGAAATAAGGTATATCAGCAATAGCAGTCTCAAGCCCAGTGGCACTTGGAACCAAGCTGCATTGATTCCAGTGGTACTTGTGCTCCATGATTTCCCAGAATGGCAATCATTTAGCCATGCTGAAATACAAAGCTCTGCCTTAAGTCTTTCATTAGACAACTCTTGATTTTGCAGTTACTAACTCCTTTTCCCTATAAAGCTGGGTTTTCTCTCGAAACTCCAACCTGCTTTACTGAGACATATTGTACCTTATCAACTAGTCCTGCTATTGTCATTTTTTCCTCTTTGGTCTTGTATTTTCCTTTCATAAAGTCAAGAGAACTGGAGTACATGGGTAAGGCTCCCAAAAATTATTAAATGCTTTCTAAAGGTTTCCAAGGTCTCGGTTTTTCAGTGCTAAGGTCTTTCTCCTGCCTATGACCTTCAAGTATCCACAAATGCCCAAATCAGTAATTCTCAACCCTGGGCTACAGATGTGAGTCTTTGGAAGAGTTTTAAAAATATATCACTTCCTGGGTTCCCCTCCCAGATTCTGATTGCTTTGGTGTAGGGTAGATCCTGTGCATCAGATTGTTTATTTTTTTAAGTACCTGTCCACCCCCAAATAATTCTACAAATGGTTATGGTTCTTCTCTTTGGGTAACATTTGTGTATAAGACACCAAATAATATAAAATTTGTATCCTTAAAGTTGATCCCAGCATGCTGAAGCAAGGGCATAAAACATTGCAATTAGACAAATATCAAACAGAAATATTTATCTCTTCTGCAAAATATTCAAATTCTATAAGACAACAAAGAACAAATCTATAATTTCAAAATATTACACCCATGTCTTTCCCTACAGATTCAGGGATTCAAGTCTCTTCTTTTATCTATATCTTACGTTTAGAAAGAAACTTACAACCATTGCAGAGCTTTGTTTAAAGTTACTTATCAGTCTTAGCTATATTCATTGAGTAATTGCCACAAGTCAAGTGTTTTTCATATATATGATCGAAGGCCATATTATTGACAACTTATTTCATTTGGAATTCCCTTTAAAATCGGCTGGTAAATGAATATGATCAGGCACTCATAAAGTGTTAGATAATGTGAGATAAAGGATAGTAATTTAAAGAAACTGAATTTAAAATTTCATCTTTGTAGTGAATCAGAGTTAATAGGCTTTAGCTCTGAATAATGATAGATTGGATAGTACAATTAGCTTTCTCTTAAAATTATCTTGTTGAGGGCCTCACACAGATTCAGCAATTTGAAAAATTAACTTTCAACATGTTATAACATTGATCTTCAGGGACTCTCAGTCCTCAGGATTTAGGACATAGAACCTCTCAATGATAAGACAGATTCAGGGTGGGAACTATTGTTTGTTTGTATTTAAACCCACTTCAATAGCTTCCAAGAACAGGCCCACTGCCTGCTGCAGTTTGTCCTTGAGAAGACTGATTGGAAAAGTGGCCTTAGTTTTCCACTACTCTCTGTATCCACACCCTTTCCTACCGTCGGAAGATGGAATCTATTTCCCTACTCCTTCAATCTAGGCTGGCCTGATAATTTGCTTTGGCCAAAAGAGAGAAAAGTAATAATTACCTCTGATCCTACCACCCAGAAATACCACCCTCCACATTTCGTCTATGCTTAGATTTCACTCAGTGTTTATAAAATCGTGTCTTGCTATATATAGACACTGAACATATATTTTCCCAAAAGGCAGCACACTGTATAGACAGTTTTATAAGGCTTTTTTTTTTTCCATATAAGAGGGTATTATAAAACACTTTCCATCTCAATACATTTACGTCAACACCATCATTTCTAAAGGCTTCATTGAATTTCATACTATGGTTTATCATGATATATTGCACTAATGCTCCACTGCTAGGTATTTATAGTGTATGCCCATATCTAATACAAAATGAAATATATAAAGATACTACATTTGATGTTTGTGTGGGATGTGGTGGGAGGTGTGGGAGGTGGGCAACATGGGAATCCCAGTGGGTTCCGTGTAATATTTTAGGTAATCTAAGCACCTCTTAAAATAAATGTATATATATATATATATATATAAATAACATTTTTGTAAGCAAATACACATATATGCATATATATTTATATATCATTTTGCAAATGTTTGTATGTATTGTGAGAATTTTGATTTTTACCCATAATAATAATAAAAAAAAAAAAAGATCCTCCATTTTTCCAATGTGAAGACTGAAGAAAAAACATTTTTGATCCACTTGACTATTTAGCTATTCAGCAATAGTTTTACATTAGATTTGGTTCGATTTTTTAAAATAAATAGCTCTGTAGAATATATTTTTGCCAAAAGGTTCTTTTAATGTTGTTTTTGCTTTGCATATAGATGTAATTCCTTAGAAAAGATTTCAAGAGTTAAGTCTACTCAGTAAAAGTGGATGAAGATTTTTAAGGGCTTTCAGAATTGCTTCTAAAATTTATACCTAACTAGATTTCCATTAAGAGTATTTAAAACTTGCAGGGTGAATAGGTTTTCTATTTCTTCTTGTGAAACTTCATTGGTAAGTTATATTTTTCTAAGATTTTATGAATTTTATCTGAATTTTTCATTTTATTGAGATAAGGCCATTCATATTATCTTCCTAATAAAGTATTATGTGTATGATGCCTCTTTATAGTTTCTTAATATTAATCACACCTTCTCTTCTTTGTCTCTCTTTTTATTTTTTTCATCAATTTTGCCAGTTGTATTTGTCTTTTCCAGGCAAATTTTTGAAATGTTGAGCTACTCTATCCTGTTCTTATTTTCATTACTTTTTTCTACTTTGTGGAAGTTTTAACTTCTTGTTATGAATGCGTAATTCATTGACTTTAAGCCTCTATTCTTTTATTGAAATTTTTTTTTTTTTTTTTTTTTTTTTTTTTTTGCCTGTAGTTCCCTCAATTATTGAAAGAGATATGGTAGTATTCCAAGTGGCTATTTATGGGTGGCTTGTTCTTCCAATCCCGAGAAAGGTGTGTTAAAGCCTCCAAAATGAGTATGGATTTGTCCCTATCTTCTTATGGTTCTCTTATTGGCTCTGTATTCTTGTGGTCCTTTCAGGTTCTGATTTATATATCTTGAAACTCTATCAGTTGCATGATATTGAAAGTCATTACATCTTCTTGGGAGTTTAAGTCATCATAAAATGATGCTCTAAGTATGCCTTTGGCCTTAAACCGGTTGTGATTAATACAAATATAGCTATACTAGCTTTCCTTGATTTTATACTCACAAAAAATATATTTTCCATCCTTTCACTTTTGCCTTTTTCTGTAGTCGGTGCCGCCTAAAGAGTACACTGCACAATCTGAAGGCACTGAGCCATTCCCATAAAATATGATGTGAATGTCCCTACTCCATGCTGCACATGGGATTTCTTTGGAATTTTCCTTAATCCAAGGTGATATTCTTGCTTTTTAACTATCCATTCAGTCTATTTACATTTAAAGTAGTAAGGAAAATACTTTTGTTTAAAGTATTCTGCTTTTTAAAATTTTTCTTTGTACCTCACTTTTTCTGTTTCATTTTTTCCCCTTCTTGCAATCTTTTGGTTTGAATATTTTTTATTCTAATTTTTCCTTATACTAATTTGTAAGTTATACCCTAGAAATCAAAACATGAATACTCATCAAATTATAAAAGTACTCAATACTTCTATCACCTTTATTGTCTAGAAACATTTTAACTCACTTCCACCACATTCCAAGTTATGTTATTATTGTTTTGTATTTTAATTATATTTTAATCTTTAATAACTTGTTATATCATCGTTATTTTGTTAAGTTTTGTTAGATTTATCCACATATTCACCATATCCTCTGCCCTTGACTTTTGTTTCTTTAATTTTAGTAAACACAAAAATTTTTAACACAATTGTTTTATAATCTGTGTCTAATTATTTGTGTCTGATATTTTTGGCATTTGTTTCTTTTTTTCCCCACTAGCTCTGGTTCATGGTACCTTGTTTCCTTGTGTGCTTGGAAATCTTTCACAATGTGTTATTCTCATTTTACTTTAATATTAATTTTTTTCAGATGTATTTTTTTTTTTTTTATTATGGGTAAAAATCAAAATTCTCACA
>JAKSZT010054183.1:4388244-4453908 GCA_026826555.1 Tolypeutes matacus | reverse complement strand
CCAGGTGACTTGGATGAGTCCATTGAGCTGTAGGGTAGGAGTTGCAGTTCCACCTAGATTTCCTGCACACCTGGCACATAGGTAGACGGGAGGCTCCAGTCTCTGGAAGTATACCTAAGAAACTCCAGCATCACATGTAGGTTTGAATAGAAGGGACTGGTGAACCATGTGCAAGGAGGACTTATTTGAGTCTAATTCTGTCACTCTCAGGAGCACAGATTCCAAAATAGAACCCACTGATAAGGCATCAGTCTCTGGGGCTATCCCCCCTTATATAGGACCAGGGTGTCTCCGGAGCTCTCAGGAACCCCACTGAGTGGGGTGATAGGCACTTAGATGTTCTATGAGCTCCTACTGAGGTGTGCGTAAGAGTTACCTCTGGGATGACCTCCCGACTCTCTTTGAAGTCTCTTAGCCACTTGAACTCATTTGTCTTTACCATTTCCCCCTTTTATTCAAGGTCTTTTTCCAGTTGTGTTGCCAGTTGGCACTTGGGAAAAGTTTTCAATTTTCAGATGTATTTTGAGACCTATCTTACTCTAGACAGGATTTGCATTTCTTCTTCCATCTGCTTATTGTTCCTACCAAGGCTGTCTTACTTTAATTAACCAGTTGTGTGTAGTTTAGTTTTTTTTCTTCTTTGTAGATGGGCACTCAAGATTTGCAAATTTGTCAGAAAATCCCCTTAAAGGACAGTTTATCACTGCATCATGCTTCCATGACGGTGCAATTCCTGGATTCCTAATTGAAATTGATGATACCCAGCCTAAGCAGTTTTGGTTTCTTTCCCCCCTTCTTTCCATGAGGCTAAAGTTTTCAAATCCAAAGTTTGATTCAGTTTTTGCAATTGCCATCAGAGAAAGGTCAAATTTGTTTCTGCCTATATTTTAGGTTACATGCTTCCCTACAATTTTTACCTGGTAAATCTTTACTATTTATCAGTTCTTTGACACTTGATAAGAATTATTTTAAACCATTTTATCCAGCATTTTAATTGTTTTTTTGCAGAAAAGTTGATATGAATAACCTAACCTGTCATTATTATACTTAACATTATTCCAAATAGGAATAATGGAATAGGGATAGGAGGGGTAAGATGGCGGCAGAGTAAGGAGCTCCTAGAGTCAGCTCGTCCTACATGGCAGTTAGTAATCAACCAGAGCTATCTAAAGCAACTGTTTGGGGGCCCCAGGAGACCAGAAGAGCATCCTGCAACATCTTTGAAAGAATGGAAGGAGGAGACTGCACATCTGCAGAGATTTGTGAGTAGAGCACTATAGACCCCAGAGGCTGGTGCCATCCTCCACTGATAGGGCAAGTCACCTCGGGAGCTATTCTGTTGCTGGAGATGGATGCTCCATTTCCCAAAAACAGGGGAAGAAGAAACAATGAGATACTAACTTCAGCTACTGATTAGTAAATTCAGTGGGCTAAAGTATAACCCTAAGAGCAGCTAAAGTTTGAACCTGTCCAAGTTGGAAAGAGGCCAGTAGCCACCATTTTAGCTCCACCCTCAGCATGAGGGGAAGCAGGACTGATTGAAAATCACAGTGCTAGTAGGGAACAGCTTCTTTCCACCCAGATTGGATTGCAGCCCTAACGTAGACCCCAGCCCCATCTCCAGCAGGGAGGAACCTTGTGGGTACCTGCACCAGCCTCTCTGGGCAACTGCAGGAGCTTTAGGATGGCACAGACTGGATAGGCAGACATTTAGGGCTCCATCCCTGCCCCTCCCCTAATAGAATAGGAGTGGAGTCATGTTTCCTTGGCCTCTCTGGGCAAATGCAGGTGCTTTCAGCCTGTACAGATTGATTTGTTGAGTGCATTTGATTCCATCTCTACCTGCTCCTCCCCATAGGATAGGAGGGCCTGGTGTTTCTTCAGCTTCTCTGACCAACTGCAAGTACTTTCTGCCTGCACAGATTGGATACCCAGACACCTGTGGCTCCATCCCTGTTGTGGCATTTGATATTATTTCTGAATTCCAAAAAGAGATATTGATTATGTTTGTAAATTAGCTGGTTCCTTTGGGCATAATAACCATTTGATTGTATTAGATTCAGCTGAGAAGCCTGATTAAATTATGTTAAGATTAGGACTTTGATTCAACCATGTCATTAGAGTGTGACTCAGTATTGAGTCCAGTCCCCTTGGTGGGCTGATAAAACAGACTCTCACACAGAAATAAACATCACAGAGAAGAAAACAGAGAAATAGAGACAGCTCATTAGACACAGCAAAAGCCCCAGGAAGAGAGATGAACCTGATAGTCTACAGCTGACCTTGTGAAGAGAACAGAGCAGCTGGGCCCAGAAAAAAATGAGCCCCAGGAAGAGAAATGAGCTTTATGACAGCCTACAGCTGAAATTGGAAGAAGCTGGAACCATGAAGCCTTGAGAGGAAGATGGAAGGCTGAACCCTCAAGATATCGCCTGCCATCTTGCTTCAACATGTGGCCAATGACATTGGGTGAGAAAGTACCTTTTATGGTACTTTGAGTTGGACTCTTTAGAGCCTTGTGACTGTAAGCATCTACCCCAAATAAATACCCTTTATAAAAGCCAACAGAGTTCTGGTACTTTGCATAAGTACCCTTTGGCTGACCAATACACCTGTACCCCCATAGGACAGGAGGGGGCTGGTTTCTTCAGCCTCTCTGGGCAACTTCAGGCACTTTCAGCCCACACAGACTGGATATTTGGACACTTGTAGCTCAATCCCCAACCCCCAATAGGATAGGAGGCAAGCTGTGTTTCCTTAGCTTCTCCAGGCAACAGTGGACACTTTTGGCCTGTACAGACTGGACTGTTGGATGCCTGTGGTTCCATCCCCACCTATTAAAGGGCAGAAGGAACAGTACTCCCTGAGCCTTTCAGAGTAACTGTAGGCAGTTTCAGCCTGCACAGACTGGATACTCGGACACCTGTTGCTCCATTCCTACACCCCAATAGGACAGAAGGGAGCTAAGTTTCCTCACCTTCTCCAGGCAATGGCAAGTTCTTTTGCCCTGCATGGACTGGTCTTTTGGGTGCCTGTGGTTCCATCCCCACCCCTTATAAAGCAGAAAGGATAGTACTCCCTGAGCCTCTCAGGGAAATAGCAGGCACTTTTGGACCACACAGATTATATTTTTGGCATTCCATAAAGTACATCCCCACCTCTGGCAGGGGAGGAGGGGGGCTGGTGCTACATCAGTCTACCTGGGCAACTTTGGTCAGTTTTGTCCTGCATGGCTTAGTTTGCTGCCCATGCCTGCAGCTCCATCCCCACCCCAAGCAGGGGACAAAGGTGTATGAAGTTTATCAGTCTCTCTGGGCAACTACAGATGGTCTTGGCCTGCATGGCTTGGACTACTGCACATGGCTGCAGCTCTGCCCCTGGCAAAGGAGAAAGGTAGGAGAAACTTCATCAGTTCCTTGGACAATGTGGGTAGCTTCAGCCTTCACAGCTTACAGTACCAACTACATCCTCAGCTCTTACTACACAACCAGCAAGGGAGAAAGGGTAAGAAAGCCCTAAATTAAAGAGAAAAACTGTGTCCAGAATAAATACATCCAGTAAGCCAGATGCCAAGACACCATCAAAAAATTACAACCCATACCAAAAAACAGGAAGATATGGCCCAGTCAAAAGAATAAGATAAGCTAACAGATGACATAAAGGAGTTGAGACACCTAATCACAGATGTTCAAACAAATCTCCTTAATAAATTCAATGAGATAGCTAAAGAGATTATGGATATTAAGAATCCACTGGGTGAGCACAAAGAAGAAGTTGAAAGCATACATAGAAAAATAGCAGATCTTATGGTAATGAAAGGCACAATAAATAAAATAAAAAATACACTGAAGGCATATAACAGGAGATTTGAGGAAGCAGAAGAAAGGATCAGTGAGCTTGAAGACATGGCCTCTGAAAGTGGACTTACAAAAGAACAGATAAAGAAAAGAATGGAAAAAATTGAACAGGGTCTCAGGGAACTAAATGATGGCAAGAGATAGGCAAACATACATGTCATGGGTGTTCCAGAAGGAGAAGAGAAGGCAAAATGGGCAGAAGTACTATTTGAAGAAATAATGGTAGAAAATTTCTGAACCTTGTTGAAGGACATAGATAGATATCTGTGTCCAAGAAGCCCAACGTACTCCCATTTGAATAAATCCAAAAAGACCTACTCCAAGCCACATACTATTCGGGATGTCAGATCCCAAAGTGAAAGAGAGAATTCTAAGGGATAAACGGGATGCTCAATAAGATTAAGTGCTGATTTCTCATCAGAAACCATAGAGGCAAGAAGGTATGATATATTTAAGATACAGCAAGAGAAAAATGGCCAGCCAAGAATATTATATCTGGCAAGATTGTCTTTCAAAAATGAGGGTGAGTTTAAAATATTAAAAGATAAACAGAAACTGAGAGAGTTTGTAACCAAGAGACCAGCTTTGCAGGAAATTCTAAAGGGAATGTTACAGCCTGAAAAGAAAAGACAGGAGAGGGAGGCTTGGAAGAGAGTCTAGAAATGAAAATTATATCAGTAAAAGTAATGAAAAATGTAAAAAGATTGGTGAAAATAAAATATGACAGATAAAATCCAAAGGACAAAATGGGTGATGTAAGAACTGCATTTTGCCATAATAACATTGAATGTTAATAGATTAAACTCCCCAATCCAAAGATACAGATTGCGGAATGGTTAAGAAAATATAAACCATCTATATGCTATCTACAAGAGACTCACCTTACACCCAAGGATACCAATAGATTGAAAGTGAAAGAGTGCAAAAAGATATTCCATGCATGCAGTACACCCCCCCCCAAAAAAAAAAAAAAGCTGGAGGAGCTATACTTACATCAGATGAAATTGAGTTTAAAAGCAAAACTCTTATTAGAGACAAGGAAGGACATTATATATTAATAAAAGGGGCAATTCACCAGGAAGAAATAACAATCATGAATTTATACAGACCTAACCAGGAAGCCCCAAATTACATAAGGCAAACACTGGCAAAACTAAAGGGAGAAATAGATATCTCTACAATAATAGTTGAAGACTTCAATTCACCACTCTCAGCATTAGATAGAATATCTGAACATAAGATCAATAAAGAACTAAATGATATGAATAATATGATAAATGGATTTAACGTAATAGACATATACGGAACATTGTACTCCAAAACAGCAGGATATACATTCTTCTCATGGGCTTGTGGATCTTTCTCTAGGATAGATCATATGTTGGGTCACAAAGAAGATCTCAGTAAATTCAATAAGATCAAAATTATACAAAGCACTTTCTCTTATCATAATGGAATAAAGTTGGAAATCAACAACAGTCAGGAAAAGGGAAAATTCACAAATATATGGAGATTAAACAACACACTCTTAAATAATCTGTGGGTCAAAGAAGATATTGTGAGAGAAATAAAAAAATTTCTCAAGACAAATGAAAATGAGAAGACAACATATCAGAACCCATGGGATGAAGCAAAGACAGTGCTGAGAAGGAAATTTATAGCCCTCAATGCTTACATTAAAAAAGGAGAAAGAGCTAAAGTCAAGGACCTAACCACACAGCTGGAGGAACTAGAAAAGAACAGCAAACTGTTCCCAAAGCAAACAGAAGGAATGAAATAACAAAAATCAGAGCAGAAATACATGAAATTGAGAACAAAAATCAGTAGAACAAAACCAAAAGTTGGTTCTTCGAGAAGATTAACAAAATCGACAAACCCTTAGTTAGACTTACAAAGGAAAAATGAGAGAAGATGCAAATAAATAAAATAAAAAATGAAAGCAGGGATATTACTACTGACCCCAAAGAAATAAAAGAGATCATAAGAGGATACAATGAACAACTGTACATCAACAAATTAGACTATATAGATCAGGGGTCCTTAACCATTTTTGTTCCACGGACCCCTCTGCCAGTCAGGTAAAAACCACAGACCCCTTACTAAGTCCACACTATTCTGTGTATTATTTAATAAATATATCACACCCACACCAACACGTCCCCACAAGAATAATGTTTTTTGAATTTCAATTCAAGCTCACAGACCTCTTGTTAAGAACCCCTGATATAGATGAAATGGAAAATTCTTAGGAATGAATGAAGAAATAGATGACCTCAACAAGCCAATCACAAATATAAAGAGATTGAAACAGCTATCAAACACCTACCCAAAATGAAAAGCCCAGGACCAGATAGTTTCACAGTCTCAACCGTTGAGTTCTAGCAAGCATTCAAAGAAGCTTTAATACCAATCTTACTTAATCTCTTCCAAAAAAATTGAACATAAAGGAAACCTACCAAACTCATACTATGAAGCCAGTATCACCCTAATACCAGAGCCAGATAAAGATATTATGAGAAAAGAAAATTACAGACCATTTCCCTAATGAATACGGATGCAAAAATGCTCAACAAAATACTTTCTAATTGAATCCAACAACGCATTAAAAGAATTATTCATCACAATCAAGTGGGTTTTATACCAGGCATGCAAGGGTAGTTCAACACAAGAAAATCAATCAGTAGAATAAACCACATTAATAAAATCAAAGAAGAAACATCACATGATCCTATTGACTGATGCAGAAAAGGTATTTGACAAAATACAGCATCCTTTCTTGATAAAGAATACTACAAAAGATAGGAATTGAAGGAAACTTTCTTGTAAGAAAAGCCCAAAGATAACAGAGTACTCAATGGTGAAAGACTGAAAGCTTTCCCACTGAGATCAGGAACAACACAGTGATACTCACTGTTACCACTGTTGTTTGATACAGCGCTAGAAGTTCTAACTAGAGCAACCAGGCAAGAAAAAGAAATAAAAGGCATCCAAATTGGAAAAGAAGAAGTAAAACTTTTGCTATTCGCAGATGATATGATCTTATACCTAGAAAGTCCCAAAAACTCTACAACAAAGCTGCTAAAGCTAATAAATGATTTCAGCAGAGTGGCAGGCTACAAGATTAATAAGCAAAAATCAATAGTGTTTCTATACACTAGTAATGCACAATCTGAGGAAGTCAGGGGAAAAATTCCATTTAAAATAGCGACTAAAAAAATCAAATATTTAGGAATAAACTTAACCAAGGATGTAAAGCACTTGTATTCGGAAAACTACAATGCATTACTAAAAGAAATAAAAAAGACCTAAAAATGGAAGAACATTCCTTGCTCATGGATTGGAAGACTAAATATTGTTAAGATATCAATTCTACTTAAATTGATATACAGATTCAATACAATCCCGATAAAAATTCCACCAATATTTTTTAAAGAAATTGAAAATATAATTATCAAATTTATTTGGAAGTGTAAGGGGCCCTGAATAGCTAGAAACATATTAAAAAGAAAGAACGAAGTTGGAGGACTCTCACTTTTGGACTTTAAAATATATTACCTAGCTATAGTGCTAAGAACAGCATGGTACTGGCATAAACCAATGGAATCAAATTGTTGGTTCAGAAACAGGCCCTCACATCTATGGTTAAGTGAGTTTTGACAAGGTCTCAAACCTACTGTATTAGTCAGCCAAAGGTATGCTGATGCAAGTACCAGAAATCTGTTGGCTTTTCTAAAGGGTATTTATTATATTTATTTAGGGTAAAAGCTTACAGTTACAAGGCCCTAAAGAGTCCAACTCAAGGTACCTTTTCTCACCCAAAGTCTGTTGCCACATGTTGAAGCAAGATGGTGGATGATGTCTGTGTGGGTTCAACTTTCCTCTTCTTAAGGCTCCGTGGGCCCAGCTTTTTCCAATATCAGCTGTAGGTTGGAGGGCTCATTTCTTTCTGGGCTTGGCTGCTCTGGTCTCTTCACAAGGTCAGCTGTAGATTATTAGGCAAATGGCTCATCTCTCTTGCCAGGGCCAATCAAAGCTCATTCCTCTTCCCTGTCTGTGGAGCTCTCTCTCTTCCTCTGTGTATTTCTTCAACTGTGTGTCTACTTCCATGTAAAAGTCTGTTTTATCAGCCCACCAAGGAGGCAGGGACTCAACCCTGCACGCCCTAATGACATGATTGAATCAAAGCCCTAATCTTGATTTATTCAAGTAAATGTAAAGCCTTTGAATTTAAATCGATCAAATGGTATCATGCCCAGAGAAACAGACCAGTTAACAAACATAGTCAATATCTCTTTTGGGAATTCATAAATAATATCAAACTGCCATACCCACCCAGCTGAAGCAGAACAGTCTATTCAACAAATGGTGCTGGGAGAACTGGATATCCACAGCCAAAAGAAAGAAAGAGGACCCTTACCTCACACCTTATACAAAAATTAACTCAAAATGGATCAAAGACCTAAATATAAAAAACCTAGAACCATAAAGCTCCTTGAAGAAAATGTTGGGAAACATCTTTAAGACCTGATGATAGGTTGTTGATTCTTAAACCTTATATCAAAAGCATGAGCAATGAAAGAAAACATGGGTAAATGGGACCTCCTCAAACTTAAACACTTTTGTGATCCAAAGGACTTCATCACGAATGTGAAAAGGCAGTCCACTCAATGGGAGAAAATACTTAGAAACCCCATATCTGATAAGGGTTTGATTTCTATTTTATATAAAGAGAACTTACAACTCAATAATAAAAGAACAAGCAATCCAATTTTAAAAATGGGTAAAACACTTAAACATTTCCCCAAAGAGAAAATACAAATGGCCAAAAAGCACATGAAAAAATGTTCAATATCGCTAGCTATTAGGGAAAGGCGAATCAAAATGACAATGAGATATCATCTCACACCACATAGAATGGCCATTATTTAAAAATCAGAAAACAGTAAGTGCTGGAGAGGATGTGGAGAAATAGGAATATCCCTTCACCCATGGTGGGAATGTAAAATGGTGCAGCCTCTGTTCAGGATAGTTTGGTGGTTCCTCAGGAAGCTAAATATAGAACTGCCATATGATCCAGCAATTCCTCTACTAGGAATATATCCAGAAGAACCGAACACAGTGACATAAACAGACATTTGCACACCGATGTTCATAGCAGTGTTATTCACAATTGCCAAAAGATGGAAACAACCCAAGTATCCATCAACTGATGAATGGATAAACAAAATGTGGCATATATGTACAATAGAATACTATGCTGCTGTAAGAAGAGATGAAACTGGGAAACACATGGTAACATGGATGAACCTTGAAGACATTACGCTAAGTGAAATAAGCCAGACACAAAAGGACAAATATCGCATGGTCTCACTAATATGAACTAAATACGAAGAATAAACACATGGAAAGGGTAGTCTAGGGATGTAAATGTCATTTGAAAGAAAGCTGTGGACTGAATAACATAGTGACTAACATAGTGAATTCAGAGGTGGATGAGAATTGTGGTTAGTTGTACAAATACAAGAATGTTCTATGAACTAGAAAAATGTACATCACTATTGCAAGGGGGTAAGAAAGTGAAGGAGCATGGGAAAATACAATTAATATGACCTATGGATTACAATTAACAGCAATACTGTAATATTCTTGCATCAACGCCAAAGATGTACTGTGTCAATAATAGGGGGTTATGGAAAAAATATGCCAAATATATTCTATAGACCATAGTTAGTGTAATAATCAGATGATAGTGTCTCATAATCTGTAACAAATGTTCCACAACAATGTAGTGCGTTGGTGGAGAGTATTGTATGGGAATTTCACACATGTGCATGATTGTTTTGTAAGTTAAGAGCTTCTCTAATAAAAATATATTTAAAAATATTAAATATAAGTTCTTCATAAGTTAACAGTATTAACCCATTATTCCCTTTGTCAAAAATATTTTCCATGTAGATTTTTGCTCATCTTTCCTTCTATAGTTGTTAAGAAATGGAATAGATTGCTTTGTGAGTGAATGACATGAGCCACATGAAATGAGCAACCACTGACCAATAAACTGTCAGACAGTGATTTCCATAAATGAAAGACTAATCTAAATGAAATCTGAAATGCTGATTAATTCAAATAAAGTAGGGATTCCCTTGTCTCTTAAGATTTGTTTTCAATAAATTGTGTTTCCTTTCTTAACATTCTGAAATTACCTTTCTATTTAATCAATATCTCTATGTGATTTTATTTGTTTTTTTTTTTTTTAATTTTCCTGTATATTTAATTGTTTTACATTTATCTGGCTTGCTCCTTAGCTACTTTGTAAATATTCTAATACATTATAAATACTCTTCGCTACTTTGGCTTCATGTATACCTTTTTAATCTTCTTAAAGCCTCCACCTACTTTGCTTGCAAATTATTGGATCTCTAGAAACTGCCTCATTTTATTTGAGTTAAACATAATTATAATAAATAAGACATTGATTTCCTATACATTTTGCATGTATTATCTTCTAAAATCCTCACAACAACTCTGTTGAGGTGCAAACTGTTATTATTCCCAAGTTTTAGATGGGAACAGTAAGGAATACAGAGATAAAGCAGCCAGTCCCAGAGTCAGGAAGGGCTGGGACCTGGGATTTGGCCTCAGGATGCCTTGGGAGTTAGAACTCCCATTGTAACCACTGCACGATACGAAATTGTCAAAAGTGGTTAACAACTTATAAATACTTTCAAGATATCATAAAAGAAGCAGAAAAAGACAGTAAGCAGTCAACAGTTGGAGAGAAACAGCTCTCTGGCAATGTGAGGACAAGAGAATCATTGATTTCTTGCAGTCAATATTCTTTTCTGAGTGTTGTGTGCGTGTGTGTGTGTGGGGGGGGAATGTTCTGTCTCCTTTCTTTTACAGTTTTTTTTCTTTGCAAAATTATATTTCCTCATTCCCCTGCCCTCACCATGATGAAAAAATAGCCACGCAGGAAGGCCTGGACACCCCTGCCTGGCTGCCACAGGGCCACTTCCTCTCCTCCCTGCCTCCCGGTGACTCTGGTCTTTGCAGTCCCCGCCCTGCAGTGAGCTCTAACCTTGAGAGCGCTGACGTCAAGAATCGAGGGCGTGTGCTGTGCCAGACCCAAGCAGGCAGCCTTTGGCCACCGGCACTTCCTCTAGGAGCTGGTTTCTTTCTGGCAAAAGCATTCTCTCCCATTCCTGGCCTCGTTTCTTCCTTGCCAGCCAACCCTCTCCTCTATCCATACGTCTTCTGGCTCCCTCGTGAAGCTTGGGATGCTCCCACTGCCTCTCTCTCAGGCCATGGGTCAGCTGCATGGTCACCACCATGTCAAGAGTTCCACCAGGCAAGGAAGGTGATGGGATGGCAGCCTGGCCACTGTCCACAGACATCAGAGTATCCTTCTGTTGCTCATGCACAAGCCAATGGTTTTTCTGGACCACAAGCACATTCCAGAGAAGCCCTGGCTGGGCAGAGAATGAGGGGAAGGTCCCTGGGTATGACTTATCCAACTTCATCACCAGCAGTGACCCTATCATCCGGAGACCCTTTGGAGTAGGCACAGTGGAGGAAGTTTGATGTCCAAACCCTATACCATCCTTTGAGATAGGGACCTGGTAAATGCCCATGGAATCAATTTAGTATAGTTCATGAAAAGCAGACTAGTTATTTCTGGATTTGGGGCAGAGGGTAGGTGGGCTTGATGGGGAAGAGCAAAATTATTGCTCAGGTTCTTTTCGCTTGCATTGTTTTCTTCTACTTTGTATTCTCTCTCTTCCACACTTATCTTTATGAAAAATTCAAGAAGACTAAGTAACTGGGGACAGGGCAATATTATTATAATTAATCTTTCTGCTTTTCTTCCCCTGCAAAGCCCAGTGTAGCACCAGCCACACAATCCCATAAAACCATGGCATGTCAGACTTGATAGATTCCTTAGAGTACGTGTGATCTAACCCCCATTTGACAGATCAGTAAAAGCCAACCCAGAGAAAATAAACGATTTCATCAAAGTCACGTGGTTTCCTTGTGGCTGTGCAGGTGTGAGAATCTAGCCGCCCGGACTCTGATCCCAACACGTGTTTATTAAAGGTCTGACACCAGGAGGATTAAGCATGGGAAAGGCTGCAGGCCCTGCAGTGCTGTCTCCATAGATAAATGGCAGTTTCCCGGTAAGCCTTGGTGAGTCTGTGTAGCTCTCCACATCAGTCCTTGAAGTGGGTAACCAGGACAGCAGCCCAGGGAGCAGTGCCTGTGTGTCCCTCATCCCACAGCACTATGGTCCAGAAACAATAAGCCCACCTGGAATTGTTCAAATGTCTCCTTATCAGAGAGGCCTCATCTAATGAGCCTTTGGAAACACCAGTGCTGCTCCCCCATTGAGCCCCTTTCCCCTCAATATTTAATATTTGGCTAACACTGCCTAAGTTTTCTCTGTAGCACCCAGTATCACAGATTTGTTTGTTTGGTTTTTGCCTTGTGTGTTTGATTCTTTTTCTCAAATGTGAGAAGGGACTGAAAATGGAGAAGATGCTGGAGAATAACAGAAAATTCCTATTAAGACCAGGATTTTCTGATGTTGATTTCAGAGTTCTAGTGAAAAAACAAAAAAGATTTCTGATGAGAAGCGGGCAGATGTGCAGACACCAAGAGGGAAGGAAAGTGAAGCAAATAGAGATATTATAAGAATCAAATTAGGTGAAAAAATTAAAAAAAAACATTAGACTGGCTTACTACCAACGATCTGGACAGATGACCAAAGAACTGCGAGTGGGAAACAGAACATTAATTAGAAGGCAACTGTATTATCTATTGCAGTAGTGCTGCTGCGTAACAAATCATTCCCAAACTCTGGTTAAGACAGTAAGACTTACTGAGTGCGTGAGTCTTCAAGTTGGCAATTTAGGCTGGGCTCAGCTGGGCGGTTCTGTTCTTGGCTGGGTCCATCCACATTTCTGGTGGTCACATGTCTGGCTGATTTGGCCAGGACAACAGTGGTGGCTGAGCGCCGTCCGACACGCCTCATCCTCCGGCAGGCCTTCCAGGGCATGTTGTCATGGGTATACCAGAGGAGCAGAGGAAGCTACAGGAGACGTCGCGTGGCCTAGACAGAAAGGGCACACCAGAACTTCCACTGTTGGCCCAGGCAGGACACAAGGCCAGCCCAGGTCCAAGGGCTAGGAAAACACACACCCCTCTTGCTGGGGGTGCAAACAGCATATGTCATGGATAAAGGGAAGGACTAAGAATTGGGGTCATAATTGTTATCTGCCACGTCAACCTGGGAGGTCTTAGGGCACAGGCAAGAGAATTCCTGCTCCTTTCTGTTGTCTCTCCTTGAATGTGGGACTGCTCCCCAAGGAACCTGGGTCTTTGGGAAACTCTGTCTCCACAAGTCTATCTTCCACTCTGTGTTTGTCATTGCTTTGCTGTCTTTCTTCCGTATCGGTTTCTTCCTTTAACACTATTTTAAAGGCAGTTAGTAATATGTACTCTGCAAAGATGTGCGTGCGGTGGGCTTCAAGCCCAGCAAAATGATATCAGGAGGAAAAGGTAAGTTGGGTCTTTGTTGACATCATCACCATGATGACATAGGGACTGCTGAGCATATGGGTGAGAAGGGCCCCTCATCTCTCTACCTTAGTCTCTAGAACTTTGCTTGGGTCTAAAAGTGTTTATTTTCCTCTTTAGTTTCCCCTTCCCCAACCTCTGGCCACAAAGCAAACATATTTATTCATTAATGAGACTATAGCTGGACTGGTCCAGAATCCCAGAAGTCCTCTCAAAAACTTGGGGAAGCAGATCTAACCACCCTCCCAACCCCACCGAAGTGGCTGGCATGAGATTACCCCCTGCAGACCTTGGCTGCCCCTCTGGACCCCTTGTAGTCAGCCCCAAAGCCACACAGGACCCCCATCCAGCTGCCAGCCTCCTTCAGTAGCCCTTGGCGTGGTGCAGAGCTGCTCATTATTTAAAAAGGGAAAAAACCTCACTTAGGCACCTCTGCCTCCTCTCTGCCTGCTTATTATTCTAAGAGCAAAATAAAATAGAAAAAAGGAAAACCAAAGCCTGGTTCATCCTCTGTGACTCTACAGGGGAATTCCAATCACATAGAAAACAGCCTGTCCTTTCCTCCCACCTTTTTCACCCAATAGAGGAGGAGGAACTAGCCTTAGGGAGGGAATCGTTTTCCTGCTCCACCATCTGTAAGCACACTTTCCAGATCAATCCTGATTTTTCAATTCCAGAAAGCCTCCAAAACCACACAAGGCCTATGTGCTTCCTGTGTCTTATAAGTAAAATGGTTATCTGCCTAAAGGGAAATTTCAAACGCACAGGGCAACAAAGAGAGCAGGCATGCCGCAGCTGATAAGCTGAGATGTGCTCACGGCCGCTTTAGGGGTGCGTAGTTATTTTCCATGTGCCGTTATCAACAGGAAATCTAACTGCAGTTAAATCCGCCCGGGAAGGTTTTGGCTAGTCTCTCGAAACCAACTTGTGAGAGCTTAAGATCACTGTTGCTCACCGTCCAGACTCATTAACCATCAACAAGCTGAAGCTGTCCAGTTAGGAGGAAACGGAGAGGGGGCCTGCAGAATACAGGTCAAACAATTCACGCTCTCAAGCAGACACCAAACTCAAGAAACTCCCATGTGATGCCAAATGTAAGCTGATGTGCCAAATTCAGTCCCTGTACTATGTTAGGGAAGAAGGGGAGAGAGGAAGGGGCAGGACTGATGACTACAGAATAACTTGGCTCTGCGAACCAAATATATTGTGTAATATATTGTTTGATTCAAAAAAAAAAAAAATTTACATGTATCCATTAGATTTAATTGAGAAATGTATATATTTATTCATCTGTGTTTACTTTTTAGTTTTTAATTGTTTATGTTTTCAATTATTAAATGTACAAAATAAAGTTAAACAAAACAAAAAAATATTAAAGACATGTTCACATCAAAAAAAAAAAAAAAAGAGAGAGACCTGAACTCTCAGTTCTGTCCCCTTACTCCCATCTCCTGTGAAAATATATTACCTTCTTTGTGGGGACTGGAGCGAGGAGGTGGAGAGGCACATGAGATAAAGTGTAATGTCGAGTCCTGTGTCCCCGATGATCTCGGAGACCAAGGGTGACCTTGAAGAACTTCATTTTTCCCCATTAACATTGACGAAGCCTGCCTGGCTGTGATGGTTTGCAAACGCCAGCCAGTTTCCAGCCAGGCTTTTCCAAATGCATCTAATTGTTGGTGTTATCACAAGCACTATCAGGTAAGTGGCGTTCCACCGCCACTGGGCCTGCCTGGGGTGGACGCCTGGGACTTGTCAGGCAACGGATCACAGCGCTGGCGTGAGAGCCCCTTGCCCCACATTCCTGCACGAGGGTGACAGTAAATTATGACATCTGCCAGGGAGATCGGAACACGGCTGTGCTACCGGATGCGCCTGAGCTACACAACCAGGAAGGCTTTTAGAATGTGATTGGAGATGTGGCTGAGAGCTCTTAAAGGTACAAAGAGCCTCTTTACCAGGCAACAGTGGGGGAGACACGATCCCTGGGGGTTTACTTTTCTCTGATGAAGCTTTAATGACCTGTTTTTATGTTTGGATGGATAATGCTGCCTGGCGTGTGTAAAGTGCTTCAGAATTTAAATTGTGCTTATATCCATCCTTCCGAGATCCTCAAAGCCACTCAGAGCACCAGCTGGCACCAGACCCATAGTCTAGGCTAAAGCAACGGAGCTGAGCCAGGCCAGGTGATGGGAGGTACCATAGCGCAACCTCAGTGCAAGTCTTCAAACCCCTCAAATCATGTGTCCTTTACTTCACCAAGACCTTCCCTATCTTCTTCCCCTCAAAACGCTTTTTGTCGATTGTAGCCTTGGGTGTATGGATCATATTTTTGTACACGTGTACTTTTAAGTCTAAATCTTTACAGGAGTGATTATGAAACTTGCCACAAAAACAACCAAAAAGGAAAAATGATCCTCTCTTAAGAATCAAACTAGGTTTTTGAAAGGAGCTGACAGCATAAAGATTATCAACACAATCATTTATTGAAACTTCCAATGGAATAAGTTGGAATTTCAGGTAAGCCCTATACAGGATGGGAAGGACAGAGGTGTGACTTGATATATTTTGGGATGTGGGAAGCTCTTTTAATTTACGTGGCATGAAGGAGATGAGCAGGCAGCAAAGCCACACCCTGAATCTAAGCCTGAGAGCACATGAGACACAACACATGGAAGGTTTCTCATTTCAGTGAATTTTCACAAGGAAATTCCTTAACCCTAAAGTTCAAAAAGAGAAAAGGAGGTGGCTCCATAGGCAGAGATACCATAAATGATATCTAATATGACCGAATGACTCTATGTGACAATAATACAGATTCCCCATTGAGTTCCTGAAGTTCGACACTCAAAAGTGTGTATTCCTGGCACCTCCACTAGTAAAGAAGGGATGAGATTTATCAAAGCTCACACAGAAGGGGGCCAAGATGTGATGGATTTGATTCAAGACTTTGGGTTGATTCAGCAACAGGACTTATTTGTTGATGACTCTGAGCAAGTCTCTTACTTTCTCTGGGCTTAATATTCTCATCTATAAAAGACGGATATGATTGCTGAGTTTGTAGGGCTAAAGTAAGGATTAAATGAGAAACTGGATATAAAACCCTTGCAGACCGTAAAATTCTATTATTTTCAGCAGAAATAACCTACTATTTATTGAATGACATCTATGTGTGAAGAAATGTATAAAGCAATTTTACAAGGGTTATAGAAATTAATATTCATCATGAGGTATTTTTTTGCTACATTGGTAAACATGAAAAACTAGGAGAAGAGAAACCAATTAATCTTCCCATAGCACACAGCTGGTATAGATTCAATCCTAGCTCTCTCTGAAGCCCAAATCAGCACTTTTCTCCCCTGTTATATTCTATGCTAAATCCAGAACTGGAGTATAATCTACAATCTCATTTATTCCTAAGTGTACTAGACAGTTCCTTCTTTTGATCTAGAGGGCCATAGAAAGAGGACCACATCTTCTCTATTATAGATCTACAAAATTCCCCAAAGCTCACTTCCCTAGGCTGGGGAAAATAAGCCTCATGATTCACAGTTCACTGTCTCTTAACCACCATTGAAGTTTCTAGAGTTTGGTCTGCTCACTGCCCTGGAAGAAGTTGAGTGTGAAGTCCAGAAAGGTTTAGGACACAGTTCTGAGAATCAGGTCACAGGAGAAGGCATGGAATCAAATATTTGTGCTGTCTTGGTCTGAGTTGATAAAAGAGGAATGTCTTCCTTCTGCCATCCTCCCATAGGACAATTCAGTGTACTTGTCAATCTTGAGAATAAACCGAAAAGGAGAAGAAGAGGCTCAAGTACTGAAATACCTCACATTTAGATTAAGTATTGCAACTTCTTTTCTTCACTCCATATTTCCTAATGTTCTATCTTGTAGCCCAAAAGAAAAGCAACTGGGGATGATAGGGAGAGGAAACAACGAGAATAAATGTTTTAGATATTCATTCTAGTGAGTAGAAATACAGGCAATTCTTATTTTTGTCTTAGTATTTTTCTCTAAATTTCAAATTTCTTAAAAATGAGGGGAGATTCTTGGAATGGAGATTAACTATAACAGGAAAATTCGAACACAAGGGAAAAGGATATGTTGAGAACCTGTTGATATTTGTTGAGTTCCAGATAGGTTTGTAGTAGGTTGAATTATTACCTCAACAAACAAATGTTCTTAATCTTAATCTGGAACCCTTGGGGGTATGAACCCATTATAAATAAGAGGTCTTGAAGTTGCTATTTTTAGTTAAGTTGTGGCCCAAATGAATGAGGTTGGGTCTTTATCAGGGCTACTGGGCCTTTTAAAAAGAACACAGAAGTCACATTAGTGAGAAAGGAGAGGACATCGCTAGGTTGAACAGAAGGCGGAAATATGAACCAAGGAACCAAGGCCATTGGTAGCCAGCACCAGGAGACTACACATTTCAGGGAGAATGCAGGCCTTGCTGGTATCTTGATTTTGGACTTCTAGCCTCAAAATTGTGAGCAAACGAATTCCCATTGTTTAAGACAACTTGTTGTGTGGGATTTGTGATATCAGCAAAGTTGAGAAACCAGCAAAGTGTCCACAAAGTGATTCTGGGTGCTCTGCTTGGGTTGTCCAACAGTGAGCAAGCAAGAAGCAGGACTCCCCTGAGCACAGAAGGAGGGACTGCACCCCAACTCAATTACCATGGTGGTTGGAGGTGGGGTGAGGCTAAGATTCCCAGGTCTGGACAGCCGGCATTTCCTAGCACTCCCCTAAGCTCCATGTGCTCAATGTTTGATCCCACAATCTCTATTTCCAGTCCTGCCTCATGCAAGGCTGCTTTCATGCTTGTCCCATAAAATAGGAGAACAAAAAGGGAGTGGAGTCCCTCCCTGGAAACCTGCTCCAGAGTGCCTCCGGCCCAGGCATACCTCCCCATGGGATGCAATGGAAACTATGACTCCTATTTCTACTCACTTCTTCCCACGAGTTCCAGGCTGCTGCAAGTGATGTTTCAAACAAAGTGCCAGTCAATTCTAAATTTTTCAAATCATTTCACTTCATAACACTGAACATAGGCCTATTACCTCAATTTTACATGTAAGGAAGTTGTTATAGATTATGGTATTTTGGGCCCCCATAGTTTACACCTCCTGGTAGCCACAACCTTTGATATTATACTTCTGCATTGACTCCGGACTTGGCTATGTGTTTTGCTTTGGCCAATGGGATGGGGCAAAATTATTGCGAGTAGAGTTTGAAAAAGTACTAGTGTGTTATTCCTCCCTCTCTCTTAGACCCATTACACTGTGACAACAGGCCTAGCTAGTTGCTGGAAGATGAGAGACCATACTGAGCTGAGGCCACTGGTCCCAGCTGAGGCCATCCCAGATCAGCCAGGCCTGGATGACTCGCTAACTTTCTGCATAGACAGCAGCAAGCTCCACTCAGATCACTTGAGGCAGCCAAGACAGCGCAACAGCCCACCCAACCCATAGGCTCCAAAAAAGTAACAAATGGTTGAGGTTTTATGCCTCTAAGTTTAGGGTGTAAAAATACCTAACTGATACAGATACACGGTGAGGGTCGGAGAAGTTAAGTAACTTGTCTATATCCACGTAAAATCAGTTTCCTAAGTGGTAGAACCAGGGATGGAAAGGACGACTGTCTTTGTTTTATTTTGTCATACCTTTTTGTTTTTCAAAAGCCACAACAACATCAACAAAAAAATAAAACCATTAGTTTCAAAACAAGTTTGATGGTTATTTTTGAAGGCTTCTACTTCTATTCACTTTATAGAACATGTCAGATAATTCCACCTCATGGAATAAAATAGCCTTAATATTGAAAGGAAGCAATTACAAAGCTACCAAGGAAAGAATGCCTATGGGTTGTATCATGCTCTTAGGAATTGAAAAAGAAAATATCAGTATTGACTTTATTCTGCATTCAGCCACCATTTATTAGGTACTTAGTATATGTAAGTGTTAAAAGAAAAACTTTTCATGCTAAGAATATGGTGATAAATGGAAAAATTACAACTAATGTAACATATGGATGATAGCAGTAATATTGTAATATTTTGCAGCAAAGGCAAGATGATATTATTTCCATGCTAAGGGACAACAGTGGAGGTGGGTATAAGGGGATAAGGGATTTTTCCTTTTGGAGTAATGAAAACATACTGAAATTGACTGAGGTGATGACGGCATAATTCTGTGATGAAAATGAGAGCCACTGAGTGTACACTTTGAATTGATGTACAAAGCGTGGGCCTGTATAACACAGTTGTGGATGATGGTTAACAGGACAGATATGAGAATGTTTTCTCATGAATGTTAAATATACAATACTAATAAAGGGTGTTATTAATTGGGTGGATTGGGGGAGAAATATACCAAATGCAAGATATGAGCTATAGTTAAGCATAATATTTTGATGTTGCTCTTTCATAGTTTGTAATAAGTGTTTCACAACAATGCAAGGTGGTCGTGGGGAGATGTATGGGAGCCTTGTATTATGATATGCATGTTTGTTTTGTAAATTTACAAATTTTACTATACACTTATTATTTGTATATGTTCATGTATGAACGATATACTTAAAAAAATTTTATTAAAAAAATTATCATGCAATTTAGGATCTCACACCTTTATTGAGCAATTCAATTTCTAAAGTCCAAGGAAGCTCCACCAAGGGGGTGGAAAGGAAAAGCTCCTAGAGGGTGAGTGCAGAACCAAGGGAGGAAATCTGACTGGCTGACGTTAAGGTTAAGTTTCCATTTTACTTAGAAGGTCTTACAAAGTGGGAAGCAGGTGGTCGCTTAGGAATGAGGAAGCCACTTGGCATAAGAATGGGAAAGTTAACTAGCGGCAATTGATAAAGATCTGGCTGTGATTAAATTTCATCTTTTGGGAGAGTCAGGCATTTATAGGAAATAAAAACGTGCTATGGGGCTTAGCTTAGACACCTCCATGTTGATCCTACTAGATTTTATTCATCATACAGTATTCTGCTAACAACAGTGGGGCCCCCTCTAAATAGAACAAGACATAGTCATAACCTCTAGAAGGTTACGTTAGTCAAAATCGAAGCTGACACATATGTATGAGTGTGTTTGTGTCCCCTCCTTCCACTATTTATTGAACAGTCACTGGCCTTAAAGAATTTCCAGAATAATGGCCGATGTGTTTCTATGTGTATGTGTGTACATGCACACAAATACAAATGAGCAGATAATTACTTTACATTGTGGTATATGTTAGGGCAAAAATAAATTTTATGAGCATATTTAATTATAACATTTTCTGGAAGGGAGATTCCAGAAACTTTAATATATGCACTTAATTATCCACCTGGAGCTATTTATATATAAATGCCAAATTTTTATAATTGCATTTTGACATATAATGGTCTGGATAATATTTTTCCTCACTGTAGTTTTTGGCAATATTGAAGATAGGAAAATAGATGGATATGCTTAACTTAAGTGACCAGGAAATGGAAAAGTTGACAAGTCATTGCAAGCAGGCTTGGCTGGTAGAATGAGAATGGTTCACCACTATTAGAAGCAGGAAGAATTCTAGAAAAATAATGAATAGATATAGCATCTTCTCGCCTTCCTTGCATCATGGTCAATATTTCAAAACACTAATTAAATACCACTTATGCTCAAATTCCTGGTGGAGAAATGGAAATAAAAGGCATTTTTCTTTCTTTTTTTCCTTCCCTTCCCTTTCCTTTCCTTTCCTTCCCTTCTTTTTCTTTTCTTAAGATTCAGTGGTTTCTTTGCTATTCATTCACAAGTTGCAATCCTGAAGTACATAATTGAAACCTTCCCTTTTCTCTTTTCTCTTATTAGCTAAACCTTTCCAAAAGGAGTTATTATCATTGCATCTGAGAGCTATAGAAAACATATGATCGATACTGACAGTTTGTATAGATAAAGTAATAGATAAAGGTAAATATATTTAATAAGCAATTTCCTATATGCTCTATTGTAAACCCTAATTTGCTTGAAGTTCTATTAAAGAATTGTTTATCTGGCTCATTGTTAATATACATCATGAACATTATTTTCACGTTAAAGCATGAGCTTCCTTTCAAGAGCCTACGAATCCTGCCATCCAGGATTCAGCCTGGTCATTCAATGGAAACATACCACTTCAGTCCACAACTACAGCACGTTGCAAAAAACACAATAACATGACCAAAATCGGTGCTTCAATTTTTCAAGTGGTCTGAAAAACATTGTTCTTTAATTGTTTTATGAGGGCTCTATAATTTCTTGGGGTTTCCCAGCTGCTTTTTGAGCATTGGCCCTGCTATCATCTTTTCCCAGGCAGAAACTGGGACACTTGATGGTATTTGTGATAAATTAATAAGGGGCAAAACTGAGCAGAAGGGCCTTTCCCCATGTGTGCTTTTTTTTTTTTTTTTTTTTTTTAACTTTGCAGATCTGTTCACTGTACAGTTAATTTGCAATGCAGGAACATTTCTGGCTTTTTTAAGTCATCATTCTCTCGTGATGTTATTCTTTCCTTAGAGAGCCCACAAATGGGGCTCACAGCAGGCAACTGAATGGATGGTCCCCGCTGCAGGGGATCTGGGTAGCTGGATGCAAAGGCAAAGCAAAACCTCCTAGGATCTCTATCATCCAACCCCATAGGTTTAAGGTTGTCCAAATTAGTGGTAGGAAACATTTTTCGGTACAAGGCCAGATAGTAAATATTTTGGCTTTGTGGGCCATATGGTCTCCATTGCAATTACTCAGCTCTGCTGTTGTAGTGTCAAAGTAGCCAGAGTTAAAACACGAGCAAACAAGCGTGGTTGTGCTCCAATAAAACTTTATTTATAGATGCTAAAATTTGGGTTTCATATTTTCACGTGTCATGAAATAATATTCTTGTTTTGATTTTTCCCCCAACCATTTAAACATGAAAAACCATTCTTACCTGGTGAGGCTGTACTAAAACAGACAGTGGGCTGGATTTGCCCATAGTTTGCCAACCCCTGGTCTAAATGTTCAGTTCTTCACATTCATGTCTCAAGCCAATGCTTAGCACCCGGGACCCCAACTGCTTACTGATATCTCTATTGTTTTTCCCTCAAACATCTTCAATGTCCAAAATGGAAGTTGTCGTTCTCTTCCTCCATTGCTTTTTTTTTTTTTTTTTTGTCCAGATATTCCACATCTGAGAAAAATCCATTCACACCTTCCATATAGTTACTGGAAAACCACTAGCCATCCTCAGGTCCTCTTTCCTCGTGTCCTCGTTTGCTGGCACTGCCTAACAAAATACCATAGACTGGCTGGCTTAAAACAACAAGAATTTATTGTCTCACAGTTCTGGAGGCTGGGGTACAAAATCTGTAGGTGTCAGCAGAGCCGTACTTCCTCCTAAATCTGAATATTTCTGGCGGTAACTTGTGTCCTAACTCACCCTCTGCCTCAGCTACACAGCCATCTTCTTTCTCTGTCTTATTCTCTCTAATTACAAGGACACCAGTCCTTTGGGTTAGGGTCCACCCTAATTCAGTTTGGCATCATTTCAACTATTATCAGCTTCAATGATCCTATTTCCAAATAGGATCACAGTTACAAGATGGGAGGCTAGACAAGAATATATCTTACAGGGAGACACAATTCAACCCATAGCACTCCACATCCAATCCATCACTAAATTCTATGGATTCTACTACCAAAACAAAATTTAAATCTGTTTCATTCTGTCTGTTTATTACAACTCTGATCCAAGCAACCCTCAACTGAATTCCTGAAATAGCAGTCTAATTGAGATCTCCCCTTTTCTCTTTTTCTTATTAGCTAAATCTTTGCAAATGCAATTCTTACCAGTGCTTCTGAGGTATATAGAAACTGCCTGCTCAGTATGGACAATTTATGTAGGTAAAGTAGAAGTTTCCATGCTTACCTTCTCTCAGTACATTTTGCCATACAGTATCTGGAATGAACTTACTAAAGCCTAAGTCATATAATCATTCCAGTGTCTTCTGCTTGCCCTGAAAAACAATACAAACTCCTAATTAAATTTTACAATGTTCTACTTGAGAGAAACTCCATTTTCATGCCCACCTCCTCACCACCTAAACAACTCTCCCCCTTGCTCATTACGCTTTAGTTCACCTGGCCTACTTTTTGCTCTTGATGCATACTGCACCCTTTCCTATACCCTGGTGGTTTTTCCTCACTGTTCACTCTGACTGGGATGGTCTTTCCCCAGTTCCTTGTATGGCTGACCCTTTCTCATCCTTTAAGATTCAGCGTAATCATTGTCTCTTTGACCAACTACTCTCTCCAAAGAAGGCATCTCCATCTTCTCTGTCCTGATGATGTCCTGTCTAGGATGTTATGTTTTTTAAACCAGTTTTATCTGTCTTCCATAAAGAATACAAGTGATTTGAGGGTAGATACTTGTCTGTTGGAGTTACTTCTTCCAGGGCCCAGTACAATGTCTAGCAATGTCTAGCACAAAGTAGCCACTGAATAAATGACCTAAGGAATGAATCTATCCATTTGAAAAATTAGGTCGATCCTGTGATGTTATTTTTAAAATTAATATAAATTTTTTATTGAAATATATATTATACCCAGAAATGTACACTAATCATGGCATAATTTTCTTTTATTTGTAAATAAACATACAAATAATGTTTGATTATCATGTGTATGATTAGCCTTACATTACCACTAATTTAATTATACCTTTATAAAATTGATTTATATTTACATTTTATATAGATGGAATCATACCATATGTAGTATTTTGTGTACAGTTTCTTATACTTAGCATAATGTTTTTTTTTCCCTGATAGTAACATTTTGTAGTATTAGCATACATTTGTTCAGCTTCAAAGAGAAATGGTCTTACATATGCAATTTTACCAATATTCATATTTCATATAATATATATTTCACATAATATATTTAGTTCATAATAGTGAAATCACATGGTATTTGTCCTTTTGTGTCTGGCTTGCTTCACTCAATATAATGTCCTCCAGGTTCATCCATGTTGTCATATGCTTCATGACTTCCTTTCTTTTTACCACTGCATAATATTCTATCATGTGTATATACCACAATTTGTTTATCCATTCATCGATTGATGGACACTGGGGTTGTTTCCAACTTTTGGCAATCTGAATAATGCACTATGAACATTGGTGTGCAGATGTCTGTTCATGCTACTGCTTTCAGTTCTCTGGGTATATACCTAGTAATGGTATTGCTGGATCACATGGCAAGTCTAGATTCAACTTCCTTAGGAACTGCCAAACAGTCCTCCTCAGTGGCTGTACCATTCTACTTTCCTGCCAACAGTGAATAAGTGTTCCCATCTCTCCACATCCTCTCCAACTTGTACAGTTTTCTGACTTTTTAATAGTGGCCATTTTAATAGGTGTGAAATGATATCTCACTGTAGTTTTGATTGGCATTTCCCTAATTGCTAGTGATGTTGAACACCAGATAACTTTTCATTAGACTATTTTGAAGGCCTGAAAGCTATTTATCAGGACCTGGTACAATATATGATACAGATGAGGTATGCAAAAATAAAGTAGCTGGTTTTGTGTCATAAATATTTTTGTCAGTATTTTTTAAAAGTGTAAGTTCTGTGACATGGAAATGCCTTGCATTTCTATTCAGAAGAAATTGGTTTAAGAAAACCCCTGATTATCATAAGTTCCTGAGTTAATTTTGTTCATTCTGTCAGAATCCTTGTTAACTACGTTAGTCAGTTTTTGCTGCTAGGCTGCAATGACCACCAACTCCTGAAACCCAGCAACTTAGAACTACAAAGGTCTGTAAAGTTTTATTTCTTGTTTGCCTTATAGTCAAGCTGTGGCTGCTGCACATTAGCTGAGACTCTGCTCCCGTTTATCCTTCATCCTTTGGGACATGACTTCCTTATAGTAGAGAAAAAGTGGAGATGCCCGAATCATGTCGTGACTCTTAAAACATCTGTTCATACACTAGTTAGCTCACGTTCCATTGTTGAAAACAAGTCACCCAGAGTGATACCGCTGAGCTGGGGAACTGTACTCCTCCAAGGGCGGTCACTGCAAGTCACATGGCCACTTGTAGATGTGGAAAATTCTATTATGAGAGGGAGCCAAGAAATTGAGAATTATAAAATGATAGACTGCATTTGCTCAAATATATCTTTGTAAAATTATAAAGAAGAAAATAATAAGAATGTCTTCTGGAGTTATGTGGGCTGATTCCTCCACCTGGAATAAATCGATGTTTAAAAACAAAACGGTGATTTATTGAACCAATGGGTTGAGATGTTTAGCATAATGGGCAATGCTGATGTTTCAAGTAGTAAATTAAATAGCACGGTCTGGGGCTACAGTTTCAAATGATTGCTATGGCTTTCTTAGGGCTGGTCAAGTCGGTGTACTTGGTGTTGGACTGACAGGTCTAGGAAATGCTGACCATCATTCTCCTTAGACATCTGGCCAGCTCTTAGAACTGTAGTCAGCATGATTACATTGAGCCCTAGGCTAAAGGGTTTACAGTCTCCTTCAATCCAACCACAATATATTGATTACATATTTGCCCAGAGTTTATTGGGTTTGGCTACTCATACTTTTCACACACTCAGTCATCAGTAAACCATGTAGAATTTCCTTTTTCTATTACATTACTTGTTTTGCTCACCATAAACTTAAATAATGTCATTCCAGGCCTCCAAATGGTACTTGAAGGGACCTGTCTCATTGGTCGATATGTGAATCCAATTTTATCAGTCTTAGAAACGAAACAGGTATTCTGGTTTTCATTGTTCAACTGAGAAACTGACATTCAGCGAGTGAAGCCTTGCCCTCTGATCCTGGGAATTAGTCAAAATAGCTTTTTTTTTTTAAATTCCCGGAGATTCAATCTTAACCAACTCTTTATTCATTATTTTGGTTGTTGGTATTGCTGCTCCCACTCTTACTCCTGAACCCCCCAAAATTACCTCTATTTGTACGGAAAATGCAGTTCAGTTAGGCCAAATTGATTCAAACCCTTAGTTTAAAGTGGGCAATTATGGAAACAGAGTCTTGAGAGATGACTGAAAACTCTTACCAAATTAGGCTCAGTGGGCAAATTGGCCATTCACTTCAGTGGAAATACTCAAGTCAGTCCTTTACGTGGTTAACAACTACAATGTCAGCAAATGAGTAAGAAGAACTTTACACAGAAGTATATTTTCGGGCTTGAACAATTAGAAAAGCATGAAAATAAAAGTGGGGACTTTTATTTGTCTCCAAAGCTATTTACTTTGCTTATAATGCAAATTAATTAAATGCATACAGAAAAAGAATCTGAAGTTTATACATGCAAAGTGAAGATCTCCCTCTGCCCTGTCTCCCAACCACCCAATTCCCTTCTCCAGAGTCACCAATTTCTCACATAGATTTCCAGAAATAAACCTATACATTACTGTAAGTTATTGCTGTTATGCCAGCTAAAGAGTACTCAAAAGGGGTGGGGAGTAGAAAAACATTTTTATACTTTTCAATTTTTCCAAATGTTGCCATCAAAGGTTGGGAAAAAGGATAAGCAGAAATAAGAGATAAAAACCCAAAAATAGAGTAGTGTTCCTAAGCATTACTCCTTCATCCTTGGTTTCTGAGCACATTAAATAATATTTCAATAATTTATTGATGGTATGAATGCAAAATGGTACAGCCACTTGGGAAGACATTTTGGCAGTTTTATACAAAGCTAACTGTTGTCTTACCAGCAATCATGCTCCTAAGTATTTTCCTAAGACAAAAACTTATGTCCATGCAAAAATCTGCAGGTAAATATTTATAGTGGCTTTATTCACAATCATCAAAAATAGAAAGCAACCAAGATGTCCTCTGATAGGTGAATGGGTAAGCAGACTCTCAAATAACCATACATTGGAATACTACTCACAGATGAAAAGAGTGATCTATCAAGCCATGCGAAAACATGGGTGAATCTCAGAGGTGTATTGCTAAATGAAGGAAACCAGTCTAAAAAGGCCACAAATGTTAGAATCCACTCAAATGGCATTCTACAACAAGGCAAACCTAGAGATTTAAAAGGTCAGTGGTTGCTAGGGGTCCAGGTGGGAGGGGAGTAGAGTAGGTAGAGCAGAGAGTTTCATTTAGGCCCCTGAAACTCTCCTGTATGATACAGTAATGGTGGATGCATAGAACCTTGCAGCCCAACGAGGGAACCTTAGCGTATGCAAATAAAACATCATTTAGGAGGTTAGGGGGTCCCAGGATGGAATTCAGAATGTGACCAAAAAATCTAATTGTATTAAAAATGCTTGAAAAAACCTCACCGAAGGGAATGGGTAAAAAAGATGCTGACCTAAGTAGCTTTGGAAATGATAGTAAAGGCAAAAGAAACTATTATAAGAAGTGTACGTTACTTCTCTACTTGATGAAGTTGTTTCCCACAGGGGAACTAGTCAACAATTCTGAAATCGCTACACCTGTACACCAGAACTGAACTACTAAGTAGATGAATGGTGGACGGTGTGAGCCAGGTTTCTCACTGTTGGAGTGGAAGATTACAGATTAGCAAGGGGAGGAGGCTGGAATGATCCAAATGGTAAGGCGTTAGAGTTGGAGACATTAGTATGAACTCATGTTAGCTTAATATAGGCACAGATGTGTCCATGTAGAAATATTTACAGATGTTAGTATATATATGAGTTAGTATATATTTGATTGGTTTGTCAACGGAGAAAGCAACAAAATGCTATGAGCATGCCAAATGATCTTGGTTTTTAAGAGCATTCTCTAATAAAAGGAACTATTTCCAAGAAGCACATCTTGGAGAAATGGCTGGTTCTAGGAATGGAAAAATATACAGTATGAACCTGGAATATCTTGTGTTGTGAAAAATTAGGAAATGCTCCAAAAATAAGCCCCAACATGCCACAATGATAGAGGTATATGAAAGGGTCACAGGAGCAAATTAAAAGAGCACCCAATGACCAAAGTTGGAATAACTTAAGCCACAATACATATAAAATAGTATTGTATAATAAATCAAAGCATAAAATGAATATTCATGATTCCATATTGATATAAAAAATGGTTGAATAAATACATAAATAGGGGAGGAATTGGAGAATAGACAACTCTTCCAAGCAGAATTCCAAATAATTTATGTAGAGCATAACTCCCCACTCCTTAACTATAGGTTGCACACAGTGATTTCCTTCCAAAGAGAACAACATGAAAAGGGGGGAAAAGTAACTTTATAATGTAGAAACCTGACAAATACTACCTCAGCCAGGTGATCAAGGTCAACAGTGAATAGTATCTTTGTATCTTTGATATTAGGATATGATAAGAATGGCAGCTTACTTCTCTCATCCTCATCCCCCAAATCCATAGCCCCAATTGAATCATGAAAAAAACATCAGACAAATCCCAAGTAAAGGGCAATGTACAAAATACATGAGCAATATTCCCCAAAGCTGTCAAAGTCCTCAAAATGAGGAAAGTCTGAGAAACCGTCACAGCCAAAAGGAGCCTAAGGAGACATGATGTTTAAATCTAATGTAGTACCCTGGATGGGATCTTGGACTACAAAAATGACATTAGGAAAAAACTTAGAAAATCAGAATAAAGTAAGGACTTGAGTTAATGACAATGTATCAGTATCAGTTCATTCGTTGTAACAAATGTGCCATACTAATGTAGGATGTTAATAATAGGGGAAACTGGATATGAGGTTTACGGGAAGCCTCTGTACTATCTTCATAATTTTTCTGTAAATCTCAAGCTATTCTAAAATAAAAAGGTTATTAGAAATTATTTTAGATCTCCCTCTGTAATGTGACATCTCAGCTCCTCCGTGCAAGTGGTGGAACCTATTTCTCTACTCACCTTGTGGACTGCTTTGGGCAATTCTTGCTACTGCTACCTGAGCAGTAGAATGTGGTAGAAGTGGTGTTGTATCAGTCCTAAGTCTAGGCCTCCAGATACCTTGCAGCTTCTTTTTGATTTCTTGGAACCCTGTCACTGCTATATGAATAAGCTTATGCTCGCCTGTTGGAGAACGAGAGATAATGTGGTGGATAGTCCAGTTATCCCAGCTGGAGGAGCCTGGCCCCACCTACATCCAGCCAAGCAGGTGAGAAAGCTTACATGCAGATGTATGAGTGAATCAGCTAAAAGCAGAAACCCCCAAACAACACATAGACTCATGAATAATAATCAATGCTTATTATTTTAAGCCATTGAGTTTTGAGATTGATTGTGATACAGCAATTACTAATCGATGCATATAGAAACTCATGTTTCCATTGTATTTTTAGAAATTCTCATTTCTACTGTATTTTTGATTTCCAGCATCATATGTGCATATCAAAAATGTAAAGAATTGTATAAACTGCTGGGTGGATTTCTATCTTATCCTATCCTATCTGATCATATTAGATTATATTTGCCTACCTACTTATCTTAAGTCACCGTACTCACACATTTTGAATACATAGGCTCTCACACCCAAGCACACACAGAATCCTCCCCCCTTGCCTAGAAGTAGGTACTAAGAGTCAAGTGGAACTGATGAATGGAGCTCCACCTTCTTGTTCATCTTCTTGTATCTAAGAAAAGGTAAGGAGTTTTAAGAAAAGTAATTTTATAATGGATTATATTGCTGTTCCAAAATAATTTCTTCTTCCTTTCCCCGCAAAAAGAATATATATCCTTGCCTGTTGTTACGTGATTCGGTGCCTCTTTGCGGGAGGAATATACCTCCCTACCCCCTTGCTGTTGGACTCACCCTTTGGCTTCCATTTTCTAATGGAATGCATACTCTCATGATATCTAAACAGAAAGATTATGGGCCACCGCATTGTTGGCTTTTCTTTTTATCCTCTTTTTTCCTCTTTTCCTCTTCCATAAGAATGACATGGCCAAAAGAGTGTTTTTCCTTCAACCTTGGTCCCAGAATGAGAAAACACATAGAGCAGCACCAAATCAGCTAACATGAAATGTGAACAAGGCATAGACATTTGTGATTGCAATACATGGAGATGGTTACTACAGCAATGCTGACTAATACAAGTCACCAGTGCACATATAATAGTGAATGATTGAGAAGAAGAATCGTTTTTGCGTCTTTGCTCTGGAGCACTGACATTTCCTTTCCACTCTGGAAGAGTTTGCTTTCGTTTATTTACTTAATTATTTGCTCTTTATTTTTTGTGATATATAGACCACGTCACAGGGGACAGTTAGAAGTAAAAAAAGGCAATGGTGGTGTGATTTGTACTTTGTAGAAAATAACGCACGATTAAATGGCTTTGATTCAGTAGTGATTCACAAATGACACAGATAAAACAAAACTGTTCAGTGCATTTTAAGGACCCCAGAGATTTCTTGAATGGTCAATGTTTAATATGCAAATGAAGAGTCAAATTGGCTTTCAGTAAATTGGTTGTTTGTTGAATCAGTTGGGGTTTTTTTTCATGTGGCAACTTAAATTTCAGTAAATTGGTATCTTTCCCAATCTTTGCTATCGTAGAGTTTATATTCTAGATTCAAAATTGAGATTAGTCCAGATATTCAAGGGCAGTGAGGAATTCTTTGATGTGTCCAATTGCATATTTTTATTTATATCTTTAAAACTATCTCCAAGAGAAGTTAATCTGAGTTCCCAGAGGGAGTTGGGGATTGTGACACATGGAAAGATGAGTCAAATGCGAGTGGCTACACTAAAAGAGTTGCACCAAACTAAGTCAGTAAGACAGCTGTGTCAAGGACCTGATCAATATGATAACACTGCCAAGCTAGAGAGAGGAAGAGCCCACCTCCTCCCACCTCCAACTCAGCAACACGGTAGCAGAGTGAAAAATGTCGAGGTCCACGCATGAGAAATAGATAGAAGTCAGCCTGGTCTATCCACATATCCATAGTTACCACTTCAGTATTAGTTTTGATAATATTTTTGGGAATTGCAAATATTCAATTCTCTTCCAAATCATTTTGGGGCCATCTCTACTATGCTGGTGCAATAAGCATGGAATTAATCTTTGTGATCATTCAGCAATGAAACAGGCTCATTAATCTTGGCTATTGGTGACATTTGCTGTGAATTTTTTCTCCACAAATTCCTGAACTTGTGTTTCCTAAACTGTAAAATGAGCCTAAGTCTTCCCAATGATTTCAGAAGTTTTTAGATAAAGACTAGAAGGAGAAACCCATGCTGCATAAAGATGGTCAAGTGTAATTTTGTTACATCCCAAATGAATTCCCATACCAGGGAGGAACAGAAAGGTGATGGCCTACCTGGGAGAGAGAGGCTATCAAGATTGAATCACAATGACTTAGAGATGAGAATGAGCTCAGCCCAATCACATAATACTTGCCATTGTGCTCGGGCTTAGTCAGAAGCCAAATTCAGGAAGCACATTCCATTAGACTAAATACAGCTTCGATCATGTGTAAAATTTCCAACTTGAATAGGCAGCCATCCTATCACTCGTCAGGCTAAATGCATTTAATGGGCGTAATGTCTTCCTCATGTTTCTATGTGTTTATTGTTTCATTTTTATTGTAGGAATTTGGGCATCTTATTGAGCTTATTATTTTCTGTTGATCCTAGCCTTAAATAAATACTGTTCTACAGGGTGTACATGCAAATATGTTTCCTTTAGATTGTCAAAAGAATGGGGCAATCTGATTCAATTTAACTACTGAGATTAGGAGAAAGGAAAAGTGAAAAAAAAAGAAAAAGAAAACCTCTTTACCGAGGACTAAGCCAATGTAATAAAAATTATTTTGGGTGATGGTAAAATGTGAATTACTCATTTCCAGAGTTTCTGATTCCATAGACTCAAGATGGGATTCAGAAAAAGTATATTTTTAAAAAGTTTCCCAAATGATTTGGATATATTTAAACACTGTCTTGAGTCTCTGTAAACGGCATTAAACTTGCCCTTAAATGTTTTATAGGAAAAAGAAGGAAGATGAAAGATGAATGTTCTTTTTATTCTATTAAGGCCAATTATCTGAAAAACTGAATGCCAGAAATTGCCCTTGCATCTCATTCTCATTTTAGTTTCTACTTTGAACTTCTTTTATCAGTACTGCTAATTCATGCAGCTTTCAAGGACTGTGCAGTCCACGTCTCATCTGACTCCTCACCAGAGTGTCACTCCTAAGCAAGTGCTCATTAAGTACGAACTAAAGTGCCGAATGTAATTCTATAAACTCCGGCAGATTTTCCCAAGATAACAATATGCTCCACATAAAAATCCTAAGAAATATGCCCCAACATAGAGATATATCCTTAAATAACTGGTGTTGGGAGGTGGCTTAATTCTTTTGGGGGGAATAGTCATTTTGAAGGTGTTTCTATTACAAATTCTCCAGATTTCCCCTGGATATAGACCCAAAAGTAGAGCCCGAGACAAAGATTCAATAGCAAATGGCTTGGGGATGATTTCAGGAAATAATGGTAGAGGAAGAGAGGAGTAGTCAGAACAGAAAGGGAATTCAGCCAAGGGTGCTTTACCAGGCACATTATCATTGTGAACAACTGGGGGTCAGTCTTGTTGGAGGCTCCTGGGAGGCTGGGGATCATGTGCTGCAGGGAAGTCCCCCAAGGGGAGAGGGAGCTGGGGTATTTGTGTACTGACTCCCATCTGGCCTTGGCTGAAGCCTGCTCCAGGGGAGCATGGACTCCCTGCACTTCCAGCCTGCCTCTTCTACAAACGAATTGGTCTTCAGGGGCCAGAGCCAGTACTCAGGCAAATGTGCAGACTCCAGCCATTGGGATTCAGGCAAGTGTGCACTGAAACGATTAAGTGCAGAGGATGTCGGAGGAGCACTGACAGTACCAGTTAGGAAGATTTAGAAAAATGAAGTCTTCCAAGTCAACTACTCTTCCTAGCATAAAGGAGGATGGAAGGAGGGACCTGCTAGGCACAAGCCAATCCTTGTTATCTTTATGATATATCTTCTCTGAGAATGCAGAGCCAGGTTAAGGGGCAGGGCACCGGGCGGCTGCCCTAAATGCCAATCCGTAAGTGACATTACACTATCACAGTGATAAATAGGATCTATAGTACCAGTTCACATGGGTTTCAACTTGAGAGTACTCCCATAACTGGTAAAATGTAGATGTTCCCTTATCCCTCCTCCCCAGTTAGACAATGCCCTCCAGTGGAAATTTTCAAAGCACTTCTCGCATGTCTGGCATAGCTCTGTTGAGAGTGACTCCTACATTTTGGTGTAGGGTGAATGGGTACAAGCTCAGGCAGCTGGGTGTCACCAGAAATAGATTTAAAGTCAGCAGAAATTCTAAAACTGAATGACACATGGCAAAGTGCTGTTCACCTAGAATTAGTTGTTTATTTTCTAAAGGTAGAGTTTGACATGCCTCTTATTAAGTTGTCTGGTTCAGAAAAATGTATGCAAGAAATTAAAAATTTCTCATTTTACATATGAAGGAAATGGAAAATGATTTTTTATTAAATGAAAAAAAAATTCTCTCCACCTCCACAAAGTAAATAATGATCAAATATGTAAAGATCATCATCTTAAAGGATTCCAATAGGAGAGGCCTCACATAGCTCCATATGGCATTTTATGAAATCATCAAATTTGGTTGACAAAGAGAGTGAGTAAGAATCTGATGTTGTTTTAAATATTCTCAGTACCTTCTCTCAAAATGTCGAAGGAGTGTCCACAGCTGCACAAACTACAGCTTTAGAAAGAATTAAAACCATCCCCTTGTTCAATGGGAGTCAAACAATTACAATGCTTATGGACTCAATGCCCTAAAGCTACATGAATGGAATCATAGAGGGATTTTTTTTCCACTGGAGATTTGCAAACTCATCAAATGGAGACACTGTAGAAAGTGGCATGCCACATTTAGATTTCTTTCCGCCTCTGGTCAGTTCTGAAATTCAGAAGACTTCCTCTTGTGTGCTCTGTGGATTCCAACAAGCTACACTCAAGTTTAATTCACACACACGCACACATACAAAAGGTACGATTGTCTAATCGTGTCTTTAAATTCAATTTATTCCCACTTCCACTTTCCTGCCTTCCAGCAATATTTATAAATTGTGGAAGGGTTTCCTCGCTCCAGTGGTGACTGGGAATGCTTTCCAAGGAAGCTTAGCTTAAAGCCACTGCTTGATACTAGGGCAGTTAATATCAAACGATTTCCTAAATTAAATGTCAGTTTCTTAATGTTTTCTTATGCTGTGGTATCTGTTACACATAAGAGACTCTTGGCTACCATTGAAAACCATTGTAAAGAATGACTATTAGTATTTTAATTTGAATATGGGTATAATTTTGCAACGTGGACTTATTCTGCTCATTTGGGTACTTTCTGTATTGTTTATTGTTGAGATAGAAAATCTAAAAAAGTAAGCTTGAAAATCCTAAGACTCACCCATGGCTATTGAGATCTTTCTGCCTCTTAATGATAAAACCACAGTAAAAGTATCCAAATTAACATAGTGTGATGATAAGCATAGGTGGCGATAGAAATAGTTGTAAGAGATGCTGATTAAAAGATATGATAGAAGAAAATTATATGCACAGTCCACATTTAAGTTACACTCTTTCCTTTTGCCTACAGAAGTGGGGAGTGATGTGGGAAATACAGAGGGGAGAAAGAAAGGGAAAAGAGGGGTACAAGGTAAAACAAGTAAGACAGACACCCTTTGAGTGTTCACAGCAAAAGAGACAGTGAAAGATGGAGGAAGTTCTCTTGGTCTTAGTTCCCTCATCTTAGAAATGCTGACGTTGACCAGGATGGTCTCTAAGGACCCATATAAGTCTAAAGTTCTTTGCTTTTTGAACAAGTAAGAATCTGTTTTTAGCCACCAGCCAGTGAAATTCTTCAGAATAACCATGTCTCATATCTTCGGCTAAAAATAGCTCCTTGTAAAATAGTTTGGGAGAACAAATTGTCTCCTAATTTTTCACATTTTTCCTAAGACCAAACTCTCAGGCCGATGGTGCTTCAGCCCGATGAAAAGACTTCAGCAAAATTGCCAAGTGTTGGAACAGGCTCCAGGTTAACCAGGTTGCTTGAGAGCTCTTTGTAGGAGGAGCTGTCTGGGCCGTGATGCCGGCTGACCCCACCACAGAGCTCCAAAGTACAGGCATTAAGGGCACATAAGCCACCAATCTCCAGACGGAGTTTGCTGGGGCCCTGTCTGATATCTTAAGGGATGGATGTTGCCTTGTGGTACCAATGTTCAACAACCATGGAAATTAAAAAAAAAAAAAAGTGGCCATCAGTTATTTTAATTCCAGAATTAATGTCAGAGCAGATGTAGAGTCATCTCTGCCTTCTGCTTCTAACATCTGGGCCAGGGAGAAGCACTCTCACTCTGCTTTGGCCCACAAGGCAACTTGATGCTTCCAGCCATTTTCATTTGGAGGTGGCAGAATCTGCATCCAGTGTCAGGGGATTCCATCATGCAAACACCTAGAGGGTTTGGTCCACAGCCTGACCACACCAGCTCCTTGTCCCAATGTACGTACCTGAAGAAGAATGTCCATTCCGACTTCTTCACACAGATCACTTACCTATCACAAGGAATATGGTAGCCCTGCATGGCTACAGAGCTCATCTTGGATCAATTTACCGAGTTATGTCAGATACTTGACATATCTTGTGACTCTATCTCTAAGATCTGGATGTAACAATCACTTGTCTAGGGGTTTCTAATTGACAACAAATAGACCGCCTGAAAATAAATAGATTAAGAATTTAGAGTAGTCCCCAATCTAATGCTGAAAACAAAGGAAATAAATTTTCTATAGTTCAAATTTTCCCCAAACCAATGAACTTGTCAGAGTCATTCTTATAGTATGGAGACTCAGGATACAGAACAAGCCAAGTGTTTTCAGTGAACTGTCTGAAGAATTCTAGCACACTGAACTCACTCTTGTAATCAAGAACCCATTCAAGGAAAAGAGCTTTTGTGATGGTTTCCAGTCATTATCATCTCCTGCATTCCCTCCCTCCCTCAACCCAAAGGGAACCACTGTACTGGCTTCTAACCCTTGGATTAGTTTTGCCTGTTTTTGAGCTTCATGCAGATGGGATCATATGTTACTTACTTTTGTGTCTAGCTACTTCTGCTCAACATAATGTTTGTGGAGTTCACCCATGTTGGTGAAATCAGTGTCATCACTACATAGATTTCCATTGTGTCAATATATCACAATTTATTTATCAAAGGCCCTGTTGATGGGCATCAGGATAGCCTTAGGTTTTTGGAAAAAGTTTCTATGAATGTTCTTATATGGTGCATGTTTTTGTGCATTTCTGAGGGGATATTTCTTGGAGTAGAATTAGTAGTTCATAGGGAATGTGCTGGTTCACCTGTAGCAATTTTCACTATACCAGCAACATGTATGAGCTTCAGTTGCTCGACATCATCAACACTTTTCTATTTTATCTTATCTGCTGGTTATGTCATCAAGCCATGCATTTTATATAGGTAAAAAGTATGCTGTTAAATAAATATCAGGGAAAACAGTGATCAAAAATAGTGTAAGAATAAAAGCATTGTAGAGCAGAATTCACATTCATTCATTCACTCATTTACTTAGCCATTTATTTAAGAGGTACAAACATTCAAGGGGGGTTTTACAAAAGGTCAGTAACTAAGAAATGGAAATTTCAAGAGAAAAGTTTAGAGAGGTAGAGGTGTTTTTATGCCACTGTAATTATGTTTTACCTGAATAACCTGTTTCCATATCTCCCTCAGATGGGCGATAAGGGTCTTCCAAACCTACAGACTATTTTATTTCACAGCAGTATTGATGATAAAAACAACAACAATTTAATGCCCACTCACCTTCACGATATACTTTCATTCATGTTTTTAGAACTGATTCTCACAATTGTAAGATAAAAGTAGATTTTAGTCTCTTCAGTACATAACTGAAGAGATGGAGAGTCTGTGAAAATAATGGTGTTTCCCTAATGATTGGAACTAATAATAAGAGATGTAGGGGAGCAGAGATTCGAACCAAGGCCTTTGAATTCCTTAACATCATGAAGACTTTCTTTACCCATGGCATAGCTCTGCTAATAAAGACTTTTATACTAATAGAGATTTTTATTCCCGATGGCTTTTTTAGTTTTCATCTTGTTTAATTATTGTTTTAGAAGCAAGATCAAGTTATATAGTGCCCATTTCATAGATGAAGAAAGACAAGCCCCAACCAAATTGGAAAATTTTCCATTTTATATGACCAGTTAGCCAGTGGGAGAAATACATAGACAAATTCTAGCATCTAGATTTATTTCTTAAATTCTTTCTACTAAAATAGAAGTGCTCGGGAGCCAGAGAGAAGATACAGCCATACATAACAGAAGGCTACTGCTAGAATAATAATCATTGTCATAAGCTCCAAATTTCACATTTCTGTGGGTTTGTTTTGGATTCAGAATGTCTTTGGTGAAGCCAAAGTGTGTGTGTGTGTGGGGGGGGACTCATAATGCCCAGTGACTTTGGAGGCTCAGATATGGATCAAGTCCATATCCAAAATTCTAGGAGGTTTTCATTTAAATTAAGTGAACAAATTGTACTTATGGCCTCAGTTGCTTTTCTAGTCCACATCCTTTAATAGATGAAATGTAACTGTAAAACATTAGTTAATGCTGCTTGAAGAGACCAATATTCTGATTCCCTGAAAAAACAAAAGATCGCTGACTTTGATATAACAAAAACTGTCAGCATCAGGTAGTTTAAATTGGGATTTAGGCCTTTCATGTTTTTTTTTGGATTGTTATTTTTGGGATAGGGTGGGTTACAGGAAAAGAGCTTATAAAATATATTGGGTGGGTCCTCCTCTAAAAAAGTAAAAGGAAAAAATCTCCCAGTGTTTTCTGAATTCAAGACCAAAAAGGAAAAAAAAAAGAAGAAAGAAAGCTTTAATTGCTTCTTTCATTAATTCTTCCAACTAGCCTGGAAGTCCTATAAGGAGAGTTGCTCCAGGCAGATGAAGTTGGTGTAGCTAAGGTTTCACGAAGTTCCAGCCTGGAGTCAGAGATCTGCCAAGCAAACATGTCTAGTTGGCAGCATTTGGATTACCATACATTCTCCAGGCCATCTGGTCACCTCAGTGGCCAACTCCACCCTTTCGTTCTGGCAATATCCTGACACCTACCAATCTAGATCACAATACCCACCTGACTAGTAAAAGGGCAAATAGCAGATCAAGAAAATATTTCAGAGACAGACATTTTGATGAATTCACTGTGCAAATTAAAAGTCATTACCATAAATATGTAAAAATGGAAAACTGTCTGTTGGTAGCCTCATCTCAATCCTAGGCTACCTGATCTGAAATGAAATTTAAAGATGAAAATATGATTTGAAAAACTGGGCCAAATAGAAATTGAGCGTTAATTTTTAGAAGAAGTATTTGGAGTCAGAATAAATTTCCTATATATTGAATCATTCCTGCACATTTCAGATAGGACTTGATTTGTTACAAAAACTATTAAACAAATTTCTTCTGGGTCTCAGGAGAAATAAACTAAATTTATATAACTCAAGCCATAAAAGCAAAGCTTTCAATGAATTGTAAAATCAATAAAACCTGTTCTTGTTTCCAAATACTCCTGGAAAGCAGGCAACCAAAAGTACATTTTGATTTTAGTCTATTGTTTTATTATGAACAACATAGCTGTGGGTATAGGTTAAGAAAAATGGTCTCATTTTTTGGTTCATGAATAATGAGTTCCTTGTTATCTATATATGTATAACGTATCTGTCAAAGGCAGGGCAGTATCCAAACAACAAGATTGAAAAAACAGTATCTTGGGCAGAGATCCCACAAGAAGAAACCAAATGTCTGTAGCATCTCATTGCAGGCCAAGAGAGCAAGAGAGCAGGAAAAGGCATTCCATTTGGGGTATTGCAGAATAATGGAATCTTTGCATTGCTTAGACTCATGAGAGACTAGGAAAAAAGCATGAGAACAAGCTGTGGTCATACTTCAGAAATGTCCCTTGGAGGGGCAGTCATTTCAACTGGAAAAAACTAATAAATGGCATTTGGTCATTTGGTCCTATGTACATCAAAACAGACAAAATAACCTAAATAAATCACATGAACTTGAAATGTATAAGCTCTGTTTTTACCACAGCCAGTGTTTTCCTTTTATTTGAGAAGAGGGAGAAGGGGGAGCAGAAAAAGTTCTGCTCCTAAAAAGAGATAGACCAAGCAATGCAAAGGAAAGAAAACAGGTCAGTATCCAATGCATCACATTAAGCATGTGAAAAATATTACCCTGGAAGTAGGAGAAACAGAGTGCTTGGGGCTTGGCTTTGTTTCTGACATGGGCAACATGATATTCGTGTTGGAAGAAGCCAGAACAAAGTCGTGAGAGTCAGAATTACTACATGTGAAAGGAAATAGGTAACAATGGGCTTAGAGCACTCAGGAGAAGGGAGGTCTGGTGCCTAATTTCAGGACCAGGAGGCTTATAAAAGAAGATGGATGGGCTATTGCAAAGAAAAGGAAATAGTTCAGCATCCAGCCAATGAGAAAAAAGATGGAAGAACCTCCCTTCCTTTAAGTCTTTGTTCAGGTATTTAAAATTGCCTCTTATCCTGTCCTCCCTGTATTCTTTATTCCCTTGCCCTACCCTATTTATTTTATAGCTACATGAGTTCTAATACTATATCAGCTACTCATTTATTTTGTTTATTGAATGACATTATTCCTCTCACTAGGTTGTAGGCCCCTTGAGGGCAGAGAGATTTGTCTGCTTGTTCACTGATGTATCTCAAAAATCTAGCACATAGCAGGTACTTGAAAAACATTTGTAGAATATATGAAAGGATACAAAATATAAGACTCAAGGAGGCAAATTCACTCACGGAACTTGAATTGTTATATTTTATCATTGTAAAATAGGTGCATTGATACAGACACATAGAGGAAAGAAACCCAGAATCACACCTTCTCTTGGAACCAACCTACTTTACAAGAACTTGGCAGCCAATAGAGAAAGAGTGGAAAAATCCACTAAATGTCAGAGATAAGGAAGAGTATGACAGCTGTGAGTGTGTGATATGAAAATTAGAGGTTGATCTTAGGAATTGGCCTTTGTGGTGTGTGTTCTAAACCATGTAGAATTCTAATACTCTAAAGAAACAATGTGCTTGAGCTGTTCAATCCACAACACAGACCCATCAAATTCATGAAACTTCTCAGCATCTAGTATTTAGTATAACTTTTATCAATCCATGTAGCACAAATACTGTGGCATTTATGCTAGGTAAATTTAGATCTAGGAGTATCTGCTGAGCTTTTGCCTTGGGCTCTTCAAGTCTTAAAAGACCTCTAAGGTAAATATGTGCTCGACAACCCCTTCACACCATTTCTCAGTCATCATCTACCAGCAGATCAGTAAGGCAAATGAAAACGTTATTGCATGCTCCTTGGGTCGACCAATTCTGAGGTGCTCTCTGCAGATTCTTCCAGGGGTCCTCAGTGGAGTCAGCTCCAGGTTCTGGCAATGGTATCCTCGGTAACACACCCTGACCTGCCCACCTTCCCTTCCCTGTCTCACATCCCCATTCCTCTATCAGTGCTTCCTGGAATTACATCCTTCCACTCAAATCCTCATCTCAGGATCTGCTTCTGGGTAGTCTCAACCTAAGATGAACTTATTCTACTTATGAAAATAGGACAATATGTCTCAAAAGCAAGCAACACTGGTAATTAGATGTTAGACTATATGATAGGAACTAACTGTCATAAAAGGGGAAGGAGATGTATTAGGCTAAGTTGGCAGATACACTTTATACTTGGGAGAGAAGTTAGACATTTTTGTCAGGTCTTAAGAGATAGAGTGGATTTTTAGCTGGATACAAGAGGTGAAAGATGTTAGGAGTCATGAAAAGAGCATAGAGTATTTGTAGAAGGGAGAGCAGGAGCAAGTTGTTCCAGGAACAAATTTGGTTCCTGTACCTACTGGCAAGTGGAAGATGCTATCACAAGCGCCTTCTGTTATTTTCTCTCTGACCATTTAGAGGTTTGGAGTTTATAAAGAAATGATCCCTTTACTCCCTCCTCCTGAGAAAGTCTCCAGAAATTACAATCTGTGTGGTAGATGCTAACGGTGCTCCACTCTGGTTCCTTTACAGGCCAGTCTAGCCATTCCCCGGATTCTGTTGGTGAATGGCTCTCAGCTGCCCTCTTCTCTGAAGAGGGATTGTTAGCTGCATTCAGAGCTCCTTGACTGGGAGGTTCTGTGCCCTCTCCCTCACTCATCGGCAACCCACAACTGATGACTGACAGACTTGAGTGACAAGGGGGTACAAAATGCTGAGCCCAGAGCATCAAGATGTTGCACTTCATATTCTAGATCTCCCATAGGATCAGGCAAGGCAACCTACTTGCTCGGCAGCTTCCCTTGCCCTACCTGCTTCTCATACCCCCGTTTTCCTGGAAACATGCTCACTCAATAAGTCACATGGACCCAAATCCTTGTTTCAGGCTCTGCTTCTAGGAACCTGAACCAAGAGCCCACGCATTTGGCAGGAGCAGGCCTTCTTCTAAGCCCAAGGGAAAGGCCTCACAGCTCACTCCACCCTACTCAGTCCTTGGTTAAGTCTCTGTGGAAGATCAGTAAGGGCTTTCCACCTGCCTGAAAGCACCCACTCCACCACACGTAGACTTTCTCAGGATTTGCTGCTAATCTAAGAAGAATGCACTGCCCAAAGTGGCCCCAGCCATTGAACGGCCAGCCAGCCACCAACTGATAAGGTGGACGTGACCTTTGGCAGAAACAAATCTCTAATAATTGTAACAAAAAGACATCGGAATTGCCATTTGGGCCAAACCTCCCTTTCCACACATGGGAAATAATGAGCAGGAGACTTTCAAAGAGGCCTAAAAATGGATCCTTCAGCAAAGCTTGGGTAGAAAAGAACCAAATCTCAGAATCAGTCAGAGAGAATGAAGTGTGGGAGGCACAAGTTCCAGGTCCTGAGTGTACTGCCTGCACCCTCAGTAAAATTAAAAACAATGCAAAATGAAGCTTAACCCCACCATTCCTAACACACCCCTAGATGACATTAAAATTAGCACACAGGGACCATTAGTGGAACATTGTTTTTCTTTCTTTCCTGTTTTTTTTTTTTTTTTTTTTCCTGTTAAAAGGGTATTCTTCTTGAAACTCATGACATTGTGGCTCCTGTTGGTGCTATGTGGTGTAATGGGGTGGGGAAGAGGGCTTCCCTCTTCCCCTGCCACTATGTGGTCACTGTTGAATGAACAAATATATGCTTCAACATTAGCCTAAGTAGACTTATGCAGAAAATTAATCTGCAGTTCAGACATACATTCATGGACTCTGTTTTAGTTTCTCAGCTACTAAAACAAATACCAGGGAAGCGGCTGTGGCTCAATCAGTAGGGCTCCCATTTACCATATGGGAGGCCCCGGGTTCGGTTCCCGGGGCCTCCTGGTGAAGGCAAGCCCGCCCGCACGGCGTGGTTAGCTGACCCAGCGAGCACAAGCAGCAAGGGGGGGATAAATGAATAAATAAATAAAATCTTAAAAAAAAAAAAAAACAAATACCATAAAATAGGTTGACTGAAAAACAGGAATTTATTGCCTCAAGATTTTAAAAGCTAGAAGGCTTGCTTCCTGCCAGGGTTGCATCTTTTGGCCGGCTGGCAACCTTTGGAGTTCCTTGGCTTTTCTGACACACGGCAGTGTGCATGGTAGCGTCTTCTCCTTTCTCTTCTGGATTCTGTTAACTTCCACTTCTGGCTGCTCCCCATGACTTCCTCTCTGTGTCCAATTTCCTGTGCTTATAAGGACTTCAGCCATATTGGATTAAGCTCACCCTCATTTGGTTTGGACACCACTTAATTAGTACCATCTTCAAAGGTCCTATTTACAAATGGGTTCATCCCCACAGGACTGGGGGGTTGCAATCTGAACATGCCTTTTGTGGGGGCATGATTCCATTCTCAACAGTCTTTTTAAAGCATTTCTAACCCAAGAAGTAATGATTTGGCTTCTTGAGGGACAAAATATTTAGGGCTCCAGCACCAAGTGATACACCAGTTGTATATGAAGCATACAAAGACCAATGTGCTATATACCATGACTCAACAATTATGCTCTTAGGAATGCACCCAACAGAAATGCATATATTTGTTATCAAAAGACATGTATTGGAGTGAGCACAGCAGCATTATTTTAAGAGCTGCAAACTGGAAACTAGCCAAACTCTAATCAACAGTATATTGTCATATATTCATACAATGAATTATTATACAGAGCTGAGAGTGAACAATCTTCACCTACATATTACCATATACATGACTTTCAAAACATAATGTTAGGTGAAAGAAGACAGGCACAAACAGGCATAAGAGCACACAAAAGCTAATCTGTAGTGTTAGAAGTCAGGAGAGTGGTTACCGTTGAGGGGACAGAAAAAGTGACTAGAAGGAAGCTTGGGGGTGGGGGGTAGGACCTAGGGCACCAATAGTGTTCTGTTTCTTGATCCGGGCACTGGTTACATGAATATTTTCACTTTGGAAAAATTCATCAACATGTTCATATACAATTTTTCCACCTCCTGCTTGCATGTTAAACTTTGAAAAAAATAAAAGGAATATGTTTTCTCAGTTGAATGGAGGGATCCATTATTTGGGGTCATATGGATTTATCTTTCTCCCATGAATGTCAATACTCAAATACCAAGCAGTTAAACTAAATATGGAGTGTTCACAGGAAGCATGTTTTCATCTACACTGAAAGGCACTGATAAGCCAATGGAATTTATCTTGATTCATGAGATTTAGGGGAAAGTTTAACAGCAGAGTATAACATTATCTTGTTAGGTACTGATCATAAAGAAATTTTATAGTTTATATTAATTTATAGAATTCTTAATTGGGGAAGGAGACTTGGAGAAGGACTAATGTAGCCCACACATTTTAGAGATAAGAAAACTGACCTCAAAAGGTCAAATAATTGGTCCAAGGTCACATGTGTGGTCAGCAACAGCCCTGGGAGGAGGTCCAAGGTCTTGGTCCCTTTTTCTCTAGACCACACAGCCTCCTTGTTTTTCATACTGTCTGAGAAAATCCATGAATACATTTAAAATGTCTGTTTCAAAATTTTAAAAGATCAACTCACTTGCCCCCTATTGGTGTAACATATAGGATGTGAACTGGCTCCAATCCTTCCTCTCCAGTCTGTCAACAATCACCAAGTCAGTAGACTGCTGATATTTCTGCTTCAACTTAATGGCTGATTTTAGTTAACTCCTATTTTCTGTGTTCACTAAAATCCTTTCACTGACTACAACAGGCTTAAAATGAAGAAATATTCTCAACATCTAAGACAACTGAGGTCCTCAGGACCACTTTTCCAAAAGCAACATTTTTGCATCCTTTGCACATCCCTTAGGGGAGTCTCAATGTCCTCAGGACAAATCTCTTGTAATTCTCTGAAGTTTGCTACAGAGATTCTTAGCTCTGACTTCTTTTCAATGCCATCTCCAGAGGGTTTTAAGCACCAGATGCAGAGGCTCCACCCCACACCTCCCAAGTCAGATTCCTTAGAGGCGGGGTCTGGGCACCTGGATGCTTTAAAAACCTAAGGGTAATTCTGATGCAGCAGTGGTTGGGAAGTGCTTGCTCACTCTGTCTCTGCGGCACAGCCCTTACCAGCCTCTCTGGTATCATTCAGACACATGACTACTTAACAAATAAAACGGTACTGGAAAATGGCTGTCACAACTACACCAAATCTGAGTTTCCATTCTCCCAAGGTTTCACTGACTGAATCCCACAGGTTTGTATATCACCCACTTGAATGGCTATGCCCAATCAATAAGTCAAATAGTGTTTCTATTTATGTACACTGTGAACTAATCTTGGTCTGCACCCTTTCGGGGGTCAAAAGCATTGGTAAAAAATCATACACACATTAAGAGTAAAGAAATGACAGGAGAAGGGTCAAATAAGAGTAATTTATAGACTTGTTTAAAATTTAAAAATTTAGACACAAAATTTATGAAGAACACTTACAAATCTACAAGAAAAAGATGAATTACTTTATTAAAAAAATAGGCAAAAGCTATTGAAAAAATAATTCATAGAAGGGAAAACCTATATAGCCAATCAACAATGAAAAGATGCTCCACATCACCAAAAATCAGGAACATACAAAACAAAACAGACATTAGATGAGAAAATTTGGGGAAAATGTTAAAATTAACGTTAGACACAACAAGTTGTGATAAGGATCTAGAGAAATAAAAGTCCAAACTTGCTTTTCTGTACATACATCAGTACAACCACTTTGGATGATAATTTGGTAGAACCAATAGAGCTGATTTTGAAAATACATTTCTAGGTGTGATGGGAGATAGAATGTGGGTTGAGAAGGGGGAGCTGATTGATGCTGGATGTAAATAGAATTTTAATAAGGTCATCGTAAATATGTGGTGATAGATGGAGTTGATGGTAGCACGTTATAATGAGTACAGCAAACACTGTTGGTTTACAGACATTATTGTGGCTGAAATGGAGTAGTCTATGGAGGCTAATCTTATAGGAAAGCTGGAGGATAATATAGAGAACGTATAACAGTGAGTTTTGGTGGTAGATGAGGATTCTGGTTAATAATATAAATACAGAAATGTTCTTCCTCTACAAGGTGTTAAGAATATGGTGAAACATAGGGAAAATATGACTAATGTAACTTACAGGCAGCAGTTCACAACAATACTGTAATGTTTTTATAGCAAAAGTAAAGAAGGTACTGTATTAATGCTAAAGGTAAAAAAATAGGATATGGGGTTTGGTTTTGTGAGATATTATGATTAAGCATCTTTTTCTCTTCTTCACTGTTTTCATTAATAAGGAGACCTTGACTATGTTATTTAACTAATCTGTGTTCATCTGTGTATCTTTCTGAACACTAGAAGGAACAACTGAGTTAGTAATTGGAATTAAATGAGGTAAAAGTACCAGGGCAGAACTTCTTAGGAGTAATGTTAACATAGCTTGTTGGGCTGACTTTTTCTGTTTTTGTTTTTTTTTTAATTTTTTTGAATTTGAAATAAAGTTATTTAAAAAAAGAGCCAGAGGAGGCTGTTAGTGTCAAAGAGGCTGGATAAAATAGGAAAAGATTGTCAAACTCAAACTCATCAGATTTGAATTTTTGCCATAAAGTAAAGACCCTTCGGCTATAACTATCTACCTTCTGTAAACAAATTAGCATTAATGACCCATATTGCTATAGAATAATTTGAATATAAGACATAAAGTACTGACATTACCAAGCAAAAATAATTAAACAATGACTTTCATTAGTTATTTAATTAACTAGGTCATTTACATGTATTGTGTCCACTGTGCGGTAGTTAATAAATATAACTAAGGTAAAATAAAACCCTATCCTAAGCTGTTTATATCTAGTGGGATAAGAGACGAGTAAACAGATCTGTAATATGTGCTATGGATATCCAGGGGAGGGCTCCTGGGCCAACCAGGTTGGGGATCAGACAAATTTCAAAGGAAAAGGATGATAAGGTAATGAAAGGAGAGTCCCACCTATGCATAGGCACAGGCCCAAAAGCAGATGGGGAGAAAGATTCTGCTGAGTTTAAGCAACTCCACAAAGTTCAACCTGACATGAACACAGAAGTCAGAAATCTAGGAAACTCCTGTCTCCTTAGCTCACATCTACCCTGAAAACAAAGTTGTGTCTTATGAGGTCCACAAGGACAGAAATCATATCTGTTGGCTTGCAGTTATATCCCATGGCTACCATGTGGTGAGTTCCTAATACATACTTCTGAATGATATTTTTTTCTAGCCCTATCATATTGCAGTTGAGGAAACTGAGGTCCATGGAGATAAAGTGGCACGTCTAAAATCACACAGCTGAATCAGATATTAAAACAAGATCTTGGACCCTGACATCGGCAGTGGGAGCCGCAGCCAGACTCTTAGAAACCTAGGATATTTTACAGTTCTGAATGTTAGCAACTGAAAATGCCTGTAGAAGATGAAGCATCTGAAGATGACTCAGATTCAATTTCTTCAAACAGTGAAAGAAACTATATTTTTAAGTAAAACAATCTAATGATTTCTGTACACTATGGAAGATTTTTGACTTGGTGAAAACCTTACAAAAAACTTCATCTTCTGTAGAATCTGATGTCAAAAATTTCCCCCATTCTCTTGGACTGAACTTAAGTACTAATAGGGGAGACCAGACCATCTGTAATTCAAGGTACAGTTGAAGTCCTAACCTCTTTAATGCAAGAGCTACAAAACAGTGGAAAGACTGATTCGGAACTTTGGAAAAACTGTGAGACCAGGTGGTTACAACTATTCAATTTGGTGGAAAAACAATGCCAAGAGCAGATAGTTGCCCAGCAGGAACAGTTCCACAACCAAATTCAACGTATACAAGAGGAGATAAAAAATTTAGTAAAGTTACAGACTAGTAGTGCTTCTTAGGCTCCCTACGATAGAAATTCTTCAAGCAAACAAATATTTTCAGGAAGTCAAATGGGTTTTTTTTTTTCTGAAAACAGTGACAGAAATGAATCTGTTGTTAATTATCCTAAGTCTAAAGAACCTGAAATGCAGCAAGAAACATCCACATCACAAGCAGACTGCAACGTGGATAGTAGTTCAGTGAGCAGTGGGTATGGTACCTTTTGCATCTCAGAATTAAATACCTACAAATCTAAAGACCTTAAAGAGTTTATGGATCATAAAGAGATTTCTAATGGACCATACATACCACCTATGGTGCAGATGGATTCACTTGTAGATGGTGTAAAAAATAAGAGCTTTTATATATAGACTACTGAAGATTTTAATACATCTTTAAAAGAAGATATTTCTATTTTTCCTGGTGAATTTGAACATCATTTCCTTGGTGAAAATAAGATTTCCGAGGTATATAGTGGAAAAACAAATAGTAAATCTATAACATCATGGGCACAAAAGCTGAGACAGAACCAACCAAAGAGAGCACCTGTAGAAGAGGGGCATTCACAGTCTCTGCAAGGAAGCGAGCAGATGAAGAAATTACCAATTGAGAAAGTGGGTGAAGAATCAATTTATCCTGGCATACTTCATTCAGCTCCTGATGAATATGTTGAGTTTACAACATACTCATCAATGTAACCTGTTTTACCTTTTTTTTGTATTGTTAAATCTTTTGGTGTCTGAGAGGATTGGATATAACAATTTGCTCTAAGTATTGGTTCTTTGTAGGTTGGCAATCAAAACTATTGAGGGGTTAAATACTGTAAAAAATGAACAATTTTGTAAAAGTTTTTTTTTTTTTTTTTTTGTACTGCAAATGTTTGTATTTATCCAGAGAATAATACATTTAATTGTTAAAAAAAATTTTTTAACTTCAAATCGTTTGTTACTATTATGTTGTAAGAAGTAGTACTATATAAGTTGAATAAGATGTCTTTATAAAACTTGTTGGTATTTGGAAAATTCAGTATTTATAATCTAAAATGTAAGCAATTAAATGGTTAAGTACTAAAAAAAAAACAAGATCTTGGAGGCTACTGCTTTATCTACCCTTCCACAACAATCCTCATGCAAATCCTAAATTGTAGGACTCTTTCCAGCCTTCTAGGTATGCACACAACGATCATCGGGAATGGAAAATTGTGTGGATCCTGATTTCTTAAAGTAGCCATTGGCCTCTGGTCTTACGAATTCACAGAAGAGGAGTCTGAGCCAATGACTGTGATTCAGAAATATTACAATAATATCTAAACACACCTTTAAAATTTATCCACTTACACTTGCATGAAAATGAGTAGTGCTTTAATAAAATTGTAACTTAAAAATTTTATAAACATAAGCAATTTAATCTGTAATGGAAAAATTGGATCCCAATACACCCTTAAAGTTGTGAATTATGGCACATTGAGTTCTAAGGACTATATCAAAGATGGAAAAAGAAAGGAATTCAAAATGTGTACCTGTCATCACAATGCTCTGAAGACAGAATCAGCAAAGGCCTATCACCCCTCAAACATTAACACCCCAGATATTAATGGTGTATTTGTCTCAGATCCATGATGTCATAGAAACCACACATTTTCAAGTGGTAGCTGTATACAAAAGGGGAAAGCTGGTGCTTTCGATTCATAATGTTGAGGCTTAGTTCTTTTTCCTCTGATATGCATAGCCCTATTATTTATGACTGACATCCCTCAGGAAAAAGAAAAGTGATTACAGCAAAACCATCCATCCCAGTCACTCAGCTGTGCTCACTGTGTGGCTCCACTGTGGTAAAGCCCTGGTTACTAGGAGTCGAACACGTTCCATTCAGTTCAACTAGTGTGGCCCCTTATCGCCGGCACTTCCGCACAGGCCGTGGCTGCAAAGGTGGACTCCCTCAGCTGGTCAGAGAGGAGGGACGGACAAACACCTACCAGCAATGAATGCAAAGGAGCAGGCCTGCAGAGGTGCAAACTAGGAACCTGCATACAGAGACCTAATTAAGGCTGACAAGGCAAGGAAGAGATTTTTTTGGAGGAGTTGTCAGTCCGATGGCCCCTGAATAATTAGGAGGATTTCAGAAAATAGCCCCTTGTGTGCTCTAAAAATGTGCTTGGACTTTCTAAGCCACGAGGAGTCATTAAAGACAAATGAGCAGGAAGGTTTGAGAGCACAGCTCTATCAGGAGAGGTGAGTGGAGAAGGAGACCGAAAGGCAGAGGGAAGAGCTGAGAAGGAGTTGAGAAGTCCTTTAGGAGATCCACAGCCTTGCCACTCCTGGGCAGCCCATGGACCAGCAGTGTCGTCATCTCCTTAGCACATGTACGAACCACAGAACCTCAGGCCCTGTTCCAGACCAGCCAACTGAGACTCTTGTTTTAGTGAGATTCCCCCAAAGGATTAAGGTTTGAGAAGCATTAGTCTAATTGACAACGTTGGATAGCCCTGGTTTAGCAAGGTTGGGGACCATGGCTCTGAGCAAATCCAAAGTTCAAAGAGCTGGGATTGGCCCAAAGCTTTACATAAGGAGCAAAGGAAGTCTGAAGTTAATATACCAAGCAAGAATAAACTCCGGAAACAGCTGATAAGTTAAAGATGCAAGGCTGCCCAAGGGCAGGTGGAAGAGAAGAATTTGCTCAGAAAGGAGCGGGATGCAAAAGCAAGCGGGCAAACCAGTAGGAACTGGGAATTCAGCCTCTTACTACTTGATAGCTTGCTTAAATATTTCCTAGACATTTAGCTACTTTACACAGGGGTGGAAGGATAGAAATTAGAGGAACAGGTTGAGGAGAGAGCTTACAAATCGTGTGTGCGTGTGTGTGTGTGTGTGTGTATCTTTCTTTGGGACCCAGGGGGGGCCAAGGATGGCTGGGTGACTGCCATTTTTTGCTTAGAGAGGAAAAATACAAATTGAGTCTTATTTATTATTATTTGTATTTAGAAGTCAAGCAAATAAAAACAGATCTCTATGTTTAGGAACTCAAAGAAAATCACCAGGTCACATTAAAATGCCTTTTTATTAAGGAAAGGAAATGGTTGAAATAGACTCTAAACATTGTATGAATGGTACATTAATTTGGGGGCCAATAACAGGTGCCACCAAGCCTACCTTGCCAATACCCAAACACCATTAAGCAAAATAGAACACTCTAATTTTGCAGAACTCAGAAATGCAGTAGTAGACTTGGTAGAAGGCTTTCCAAACTTCTATTGTTTCTCCCAAAGTTTCAGACTCTTTCTCCTTTCCTTGACATCCCACCCCCACTGGACCATGTTCAGCAAAGAAAGTGACGAAAGATAAGGAAAAGGGGAAACTCAAACCATGAAGCTGCTCTGGCAAAGCCCCCTTACTGGAGCTTAAACTGAGCTTACTTACCAGCAGCATCAGCTGTCAGAGTCCTAGATCATAGGAACTCATGGTTGTGTGGTCACCCTTGAAGGATTTCCAACCACAAACCTCCACTGTTTACACCTTGGAGAGGAGCAAAACAGACAATGTTATTTGGAACTCTGCTATCCTTCCTTCATGGGAATACTAGACTACTGGATCTATGCAAATAAAAATGTAATGAAAAAAAAAAATTCCCACATAACAGCAGTGAGAAAAATCGAAGGAATCCTTGCTTTACAACTGACCCAAGTTTTAAAGACGTGTCTATTAAACACATCTTCTAAGGCTACCTGGGAATTGACTTGCAGCCTGCCAAAACAAAATCAGCTTATAGAACATTTTCACCTTTTCGCCTCCCAACCAATTGCTTGTTTTCCCATCTGAACAATGACCTTATTGTTTGCACTAAAGTACAGTACATGACTAGTCATGTTAGGAAGTGAATGAATTGTTGTGCTGTCAACAAGATTTTTTTTTTTCCCACATACCTCTTATATCTAGGAATTCCTTCCAAAGTTAGAAACTTTGAAGAAAATGCACACCCCTTTTATCTGCTTTCATTATTCAGAGTTCTATTGGCATTTAGACTAGTGTTGCTTAGCAACATGAAATTGCGTTTTTTAAAACTTAAGTTTTATTTCTTTTGCCCAGGTTTCTGCGTATATGCTGATGAATCTCCTTTTCAAAGTCTGGTGAGAATTTTGGGCCGTGACACATGAGGTGTTTTATGGAAGCCCAGGTTGTAACCCCCCAAAAAAGTCCAGGAGTTTATGGAGACCTTATAAAGGCTCAGGCCTAAGATGCAGCCCCCGAAATCACGCTCTTCTCTTCCCTCCCTCTCAGCACCTTGCAACTCAGGAGACTACTGGCGAAGAAGAGGAGTTTGGCACAACTTTGAGCTGGATGATCCTAACTTTTTAATTAACACAGCACAAATGAAAACAAATCAGGTATTTCCATTGCAAGTTGGAAAAAAATGTTCAATTATGTAGCATGTGGCGCTGAGATAGCAATTCAAGATTCTGCCAAGCATGGCATAGCCAGAAGAGTGCTCACTCCTTACTCTGTTCTTGGAAGACCATTAAAAACAATTCATGCACGCAGCTGGATGAAATAAGTTCCTCGCAGCACAGCATCCACGTCGCCTGGGCCAGTGCCCTGCCGGCACTAATGAACACCTGAACACCCTCACACGCTCAACTTATTTTGCCCACAAAACTCCTACACCTCGACCAACCAGCCTTTAGCACATACCCGTCTTTTCCATCTGCCGTTTATCATATATTCCTCTTTTTCTTTATTTCCTTTAAACTTGAAAGGAGGGATGCAGTACAGAAAATAAAAGAGGCCATGCCTGGGAGTCATAAGAACAAAATGTACCAGGAGGGCTTGGTATACTCAGAGTTCTAGGATCAGATCAGATTTTCCTTAAGACTCCAATATATATCAATAGGCTTTCTGGAAGCCTTGCCCGTGTCTACACACAGAGGATGAGAAATGATTCTTGGAGAAAAGTAAAATCTTTCAATTTGATTATTTCCTCTCCTAGGTGAGGCAGGAATGCAAAGAGGAGAAAGGACACTTCTCCACCTGATTCTCCCGCTCCTCCAATAGGCTAATCCTGGCATGGAGGGTGGAGGCAGAAACCGTCGTTTTCAAGCCTCTGCCTGGGTCTTGTCTGCTAACATCTCACTGGAAAGACAAGTCACATGACCAAACTCAGCATCAAGGAGCAGGGGAGTGGACTCTACCCCTTATATGTCTCCACCCCTTATATGTGAAAAGGCAGCACAGAGGGGAACAGACATGTGATTGCTAATGCGATGACTCGTCCACAGTCATAGATAATGATAAAGGGTCAGAGGTGCAGCTAGATCCCAGGTCTCCAACGTGGGGTTTACTTCTCTTTTTATGATAGCCAACTTCCTTCAGTTGACTAAAAAGCAATGGAATGATTGATAAAGTGATTACATAATCAATTTCTGTATTATCACCCCATATTCTCTAAAATAGAGCCTAAGAATACCATATCTATAAAACACATGAGAACAACTTTGAACCCAAAATGAAAACATTTGTTCCCCTGTCTGATGTTTTAGGAACTAAGATTTTATGTTATTGGAGAGCTTGGTGAAGGCCAGGGATTTATTGGAAAAAGAGAATCATAAACTATGATAGCCAGAGACACTGAGGAACTAATTCAAGTTGTCAGATTTAGCAAATAAAAATACAAGATGCCCAGTTAAATCTGAATTTCAGATAAAAATTGACCAATTTTTTAGTATAAATATATCCCACATAGGAGTGAATATTCTTATATTAAAAAACAAACAAACATGGTTTATCTGAAATTCTAATTTAACTGAACATCCTCTGTTTTATATGTCAATCCTAAATCTGCTAGGAGATTTAAAATACATACAAAGAATAATAATACTTGCACATAAAAATGTAAATGAATTTTACATTTTATTATTTAATAATTTTATTATTTAATAAAAATTTTACAAATTAAAAAAAAATTTTAAATGTATATGAAATAATAATTTTTTGCTAGACTTTTTTTCAGAAGAAAATTACTATAAGAATTCAGAATTGAGATACTAATTTTACAATGAAAAGCACTGTAGGATTTCCACATTAGCTAATACCTTTTAAAACACAATTGATTCACTTTTCCAAAAATTTATATAAATAAAATTCAGTAGGATTTCATGTGCATATATGACAATTAATGCCATGATTGGGTTTGAGAGACTAAGAATCAAGCCTTATAAACATGCAATGAAATCATTAAGGCTCTGGGGCTATTACATGCCCGTTGATAGGAGAGAAAGTGAAAACTTAGAATAGGAACTCTCTGGAGTCCACAAGCCATTGTGGAGGAGACTGTCTCACAGAGTAGACGTACTGAGAGGAAATGGATTCGGTGGCCCTGGTAATTTCTTCTTATTCCTTTCAGAGTGCCCCATTGGCAAGGGGACAACATCCAGTGGATTCTATTCTGCACCCCCTCCTTATCGGTATCCCCACCACAATGACTGTGACCCCCATATCAGAATCCAACTTTTGAAGAGAAGAAATAAAAGGATAACTGGAAGAATCCAAAACTGTTTAAAAAAATACTAACAAATAAATGTCAAAGCTTTGTGTCAATATGAATGGGAAGATGAGTTAGTGTTGGTCTGGTTCCACCACAGCTGTCAGTGGGAAGGAATTAAAAGAAAAAAAAAACAATTAGAAGAATTCCTCCTAAATCTGGTCAAGCTATCTGTGAAAGCTGGTTCCCATTAAATGTTTGTTAATTTAATTTTAAAAAGCCAAAGCCCAATGGCTCTGTCTGTAGGACACAATAGGGGCTGTATATTTTCAGCCTGGCTCTCTGCCAGCACATAGTGTCACACAGGCTCGTATCTTGTATGTAAACATTGTTTGAATCTCTAATAATCAAAAAAAATTTTTTTAAGCTTTATGGCTCCAATATCCTTATAATTCAAAACAAATATTGAACTTCCTGTGTTCAGTTCCTGTGTTTAGGCTGTGGGCCTACTCATCGGCAGCTTAACGTGAGCAGAGGTTTGTTTCACCACTTTCCTTAGGTCAAAGTTTTCACTTCCGTTAGGGAGAGAGAGGAAGTTGTTCCTGAAGGAGAATCAACTTCGTTTTAGACATTTTATTTTCACAGGACTAGAGCATGATATTTGATAAAATTTCTCATATTCCAAGTGTGCTTATTTCTAAGTTAAATATTAAATATATAACTTGTAGGCAGATAAGTATCTTATGGAAATGTTGGATATTACTATAATTATATTTGCATGTGTAAATATACATACGCTGAATTGTAAAGCACAAAATAAATACAAAAATGGTGGAAGACAAAAATAGTGGAATAAATTACACAATAAATTATACCTCCTTACAAATATTGATTACCTTAATTATTAAAATATGCTACAAGAAAAAGAAAAAGGGAAAGGTAAGAGAGAGAATATTCATTCTCTTTTCCTGCCTTCCATCTACCTCAGAACTGTCTTCCATACAGTCGTTCTCCCTGTCTCAACCCACAAGCAGTCTGGCAAAGAGAACTATAGACAGTGTTTCTCTTACTCTACCAATCAAAAAATCTTTATCAGGCATCTTCTAGAGCTAGAGACTCTGCACTGTGCTAGATACAGTGGAAGGTAAAGAGAAGTGTAAAGCACATCCCTGGTCTCCAGCAGCTTGCAATCCACTTATAATGTTCCCACAATGGCTCTGCCCTGGGGTTTGCCATTGCCATAAAAGCCTTTTACTAATAGCCATGAGGTGGTCAATAGTCACTGTGGAATCCCAATGGGTGGTTATGGTGAGAACCATGAGGTTAAAGGGCAGTCTCATCTTTTTTTTTTTCATCAAGAATGATTTATCAGGCTCCATTACAAATAGCAGCATTTGATCTTGAGGGTGTATGTACATATATGTGTGTATGAGAAGGTGGGAGAGAAATTGACTTTGACAGTTTAACTTAAATAGCTCCATCATGAACCTTAATAACATGACTTGAAAGGATCAAGACAGCACCGAATGGTCCATAACTGGGTGTCTACTCCACCAAAGATGTGGGGTATGTGAGGGATTAAACATCACGTGGGTGTTTGATATAATGTGGAACAAACGGCAGGTTAATTGTTTAATGTGGTGGTTGATATGTTGTTGGTTTTGCTCAGTATAACATGGTTGCCATGTTATACTGGGAAAGTCATTTAATTCCCAGTCTAGGACATCACTTAGGCATGGGGAGAATGTGATTTGTTGATGAAAAACTTATCTGTATGCAATAACCATGTGGACTTCATTCCTATTAAAATAAGATACTTTATTTAGCCATAAATAAAGGAATAAAAAAATTCCTTTGGGTTATGGTCATCTCTGTATCTCATAGCAAGACCAACCCAAATATCTCAGAACCAAAGAGAAGCATCCAATTATCACTTTTCCAAACTCTCACATATTGATTTGTTAAAAACAAATATGCTTTTCTTTTGCTTTCTTAAACATACTTTTTACTTAGTTATTAATCAGCTAAGTACTTTTCCATTTGCACAGATGGCAGAGCCAAGAGCTGTGACAAATGAGGCTATTTAGATCTACTACATGGCAGCAAGAGAGCAAGAGTTGGGAGCTGAGATCTAGGAGGAACAATTGTGGATTTGGAATCTGAAGACAAGGTTCCACTGCCAGCTCCATTTCTGGCTTGAGTGACATTAGGCAGGACATTCGATGTCTGCAGCCTTTCAGATGAAGATGACGCAAGGCTCCCAGTGCTGTGGGGAGGAGAAAATGAGATAATGTATGTGAGGATGCTTTGTCGGAGAGTCTTAGGTGAAGGTTGAGGAATGTAGCGCTACAGCTTCTGTGACTCTGAAAAAAGGAGCAGACCCTCCCCAGAAGTCCTCTGAAGAAGATCCTCAGGTAGAATACTCATTCTCTGTTACTTCCAGATCTTCATCCATCAGTTTGTCTTGTAGTCACCCTGATGTTAGAACCATTTCAAGTTTTCACTACTGAACCCTCAAGAAATGCCTGAATCAACCAAAATAATATTGAAGAGTATTTCTTACTGAAGGGAAAACAGTAAGAAGATAGCTATGGTTGAGAAAGTCTAAGGTCAATAAGAATAAACATTAATAATTTATTCCCTATCAGCTTAAAAATATAAGATGCCTCATTTTAAAATCACATATTTAAGAGAATTAACATGAAAACTTTTCTATATAAAGAAGCTGAAAATTTTTAGCAACTATCTTTAACAGCTTGACTAATTAAAATCACTGTTAATTGAGCATTTAATTTTGCTCTGAATTTCTATTGGCCGAGTTGAAATATTTTTTAAAAGGAAATTATGTAATTCTCATTGGAAAATAAAATATATTAAAGTAAGACAACCTTTATTTCGGGGAGCAGATTTTAAAGGCAATTCATTCTCTCTTTACCCTGGGGACTCTAATCCAAATAGAAGGCTACATTTCTCAAGCTGTGGCATAAATTTCCACAGGAGTATGGTGATATTCCAGAGGAGTCACAGACCATAGATGGCTACGAACATCAACTTTATACCTAACAATTTTAGATAAAATTTACTTAAGTTTACATGTTTCTATTCATGCAAATGCATGTCTTATGAAATAGGAGCAAATTTTGCATTTACTTTTACAATAAAACTTGTCAAGAAAAGGTTTGTTCTGGTGACACTACACCCCCAATTTCAGGAGCAAGATTATACTCCTGCAACTAGGTCCTTCTGCAGAATTTTCTAGAGTGCTGACATAATGACAATTTTAGAGAAAATGCTAACATTTTCCCATGCAGCCATTCCGTCTTCCTTAAAAATCGGGGCCTGAGCAATAAACATGACTCTCAAAGCTGCACATGCACAGAGCCAAAATAAGGAAGTCCAGGTTGCTTGTGTTATAACTCTCTAAGGAAATAAACCTTATTATCCAAATGTGGCTCTTATAGCACCCTGATTCACCCTAGACCCAAAGAACAATCACTTCTGGGCAGAGGCTCAGGAATCTGCAGAGGAACTCTTGAGGATCGGATTCACAGGCACACGGAAGTTTGCAAACAATTCAAGATGTTTGAAGTGTTTTAAATGCCCTTAGTCTAGCTTTCCTGCATATCATCTTTCTCAGCTGGCCTTCTGAGGAGAGCATGGTGGCAGTTAAACCCCTAACAATTTTTAGAACTGATTGAAGGGAGTGCCGTACATTTTGAGTATCAAAACTGTAGGTGGGAAGTTTGCTATTCTACTGGCAGTATTGAGAAGCCTGACTTACAACCTCACTTACTTACAGAACCAGTAACTCTCAGCTGAGCTAGTTTACAAGGCTCACCACAGAGAGCCAAACATGTGCTTAAAATCCTCCCTCAATATGCATAACTGTCTGAACAAATATTTAAATGGAGACATCAGATCGGCCTTTCACAGAGATCATATTCCATTGACAGCATATGAAAATATAGTTCTACAGCGTTTTAGCTTTTGAATCAGACTTCATCATTGCAGATCTTTCAGTCTTTAATTTGTTAATTTGCAGAGTTTCAAAGAGGGAGATAAAAGTGCAGGTATTCTTATTCTTGAATTTGCTGGACCAGAGAATCTTTGTGTTGGACAGTATCTTGCAGGAACAACTTTCTGTTTATCCTGCTTCTCAAAATGGGATCCATGGTCTTGTACCATTGACATAAAGGCAGTAGTCACCAGTGGTTCTGAGGGGAGGGAGAGGGAAGAACAGGTGCAACACGGGGCATTTGGGGGATATTGGAATTGTCCTACATGACATTGCAATGACAGATACAGGCCACTATACATTTGTCAAAACCTATAAAACTGTGAAGGACAGTAGCAATGCTTCAATATGTGTTCATCAGTTGTAACCAAATGCACCACATTAATGAAAGATGTTGTCAATGGGGAAAAGTGGGGGAGGGGGAGGGGGTAGGTTATTTGGGAATCCCCTATATTTTCAATGTATCATTTATGGAATCTAAAGCTTCTTTAAAAATAAAATAAATTTTTAAACAATGGGATCCACGGAGCAGCAGCAGCAGCATCCCCTGGGAGCTTGTTAGAAATGCAGAATCCCAGCCCCCCTCCCCCAGCATGACTGAACCAGAGTCTGCGTGGTTACGAGATCCCCTGGTGATTTGTGTACACATTCAAGTGTGAGAAGCACTGCTGTAGAGCACCTTTTGAGAAACAGAGCCTAGGATAATGGCAGAGATGGTTCTAACCTGGGAAACTTTAAGAATTGGTTTTAGACTTCATTAACCTGGGCCCCTGAAGGACAAGAGGGTAGTTCTAAGGAACATCTGCTTTGGGGCAAGGAATTTTTAACTAGGACAATTATATCTGTTGACTGTGTCTAAAACAACTCTGCCTGCAATTGTAAAAAGGACAGAGCTGTGCTATTCTTAGCCTAAGGACAATTTTGATTTGCACCAAACCTACCCCATGGAGATAGAAAGGCTGGAAGAATGAGATCTTTGTCTGCCATTTAAACCTGCTCCCCCTCAGAGAAACAGCCCATTTTCCAGCTGTAGCTGAGAACACATCATCTCAACGTAGCTGACAAATAATCAACGATTTTCTAAATTGCTATTCCCAGCCTCTCTGAGTCCCAGGCACAGATTCCAAATCAGGTGCATGTGAAACACAAACAGGGCTTGAGTTGGGAAGGAAAAGATGAGGGTCGAGCCTTAACAAGCAAAATGCATATGTTAATAAAAGCTCAAGTCCTTGTAAGGTATGGATCAACCAGCAGGAGCAAGGTTCCCATCGGAATCTTCCCAGCACACAGCCATGAGTCATACCCAGAGCCATCTTGCCCCTGCAAGAAAAGCATAAATCATCATCCATTCTTAAAATTGATGCCAAAAGTACATTTTATTCAAATGCATTCCTTAAAATAATTGCTGAGAAAATAATACAAGAGTACTCAACCGACAACTGATTCTTCAATTTTCTCATCTGGAGGGAAAAAATATGTCATGGAGTGGTTAGTGGATTCTAGGGATACTAAGAATTCCTAAGCATGCAAAGGTCCAAGAATGCCAGAGCTTGCTTGATTCTTTTGAGGAGGAAACTTTTGTCCTCTTGTCACCACTAGAACGTAGTCTCCTACGTTTTATAGCACAAATCTAATTATGTTTCCTTTCCTTTTCTTTTTTTCTCCTTTCATTTGATAACCAATAGCGTCAGGAAAAAAAGTATTTGTGCTAATGGAATCCTATAAGATGTCTCTCTCTCTCCTCTATCCTTACCACCGGCATTCAAATAAGCTCAGGATTCTTTCACAGTTATAACAAACCACCTTAGACCCATTATCTTCTCCTGATACACCTGCTCAGCTATCCTTATTAAAATTCAATCTTTGTGAAAGGGTTGCTTACATTTATTGCTCTGTTTCCTCGTCTCTGAAACAGGGCTTCAAGGGTAGTTTGTTTGGGAGGCGATCTCAGAAACACTGATAGGGGAGTGCAGGATTGAGACGGGGAGGGGAAAAAAATTCATGAAAGGTGGATTACCATCGTGTGCAACTACAGCTCAATCCCCCGGGGGAGCTCTGAGACAGGGTAGAGTGTCCCGGAGAGCCATCACCACTGAGGGGCAAGGTTGCTGGAGTCTTTAGCTATCAAATCCCCACTCATCATTGTTGGAGGGCTGTTTCTGAGGGCATTAATTCTCTGTCACTGTTGGCTTGCTCTATGCAAGGTTAAGTGTGCTCCTCAACCAGAAAAACAAAAGTCGCAAGCAAAGAGTTGCAGGTGTTCATAATGAGCAACACTTGGAAAATATAGAGTTGATGTCCAAAGAGTTATGGGCAAGACACCAACAACATCCACAACTCCTTCCATCCACTTCTCTGCTCAAGGCCCCAAAGAAGTCTTGCTAAACTCACCAATGTGGCTAAAACTTTCCAGCTGGTTTCAGAAGTTATCTTACTTGACTTATTACTCATTAGTTTAAAGACTACAGACCACTGCTTCCTTCCTGAAGCACTCTCTTCCCTTGGCTTCCATGACAATACACCTTGCTGTGTTATTCTGTCTTCTATCCTGCCACTCCATATCATTCTTGCTAGCTTTTCTTCCTCCACCCCAACTTGAAATGTTAAAACCACTCCACACATGGTGCTGAGACCATTCCTCTTCTCATCCTACCCTCTTGCTGGTGAACATCTGTGCCCATGGTTTCAGTTGTCACCTGTATCCCAATGACTCCCAAATTTGTTATCTCTAGTGGTTCAGACCTCCTGGCCAATGAAGCTAATGGCTTATATGACTTCAGACCTCTTGCAGCTGTTTCAAATGCAATTATTCTAACATTAAACTTCATCCTTCATCTTCTACCTCTCCCACTTGCAGAGGGAAAAAAAAAAAAAAAGGAAAAACTGACCCTCCTTTAATATTTCCTACATCAGTGAGTAGTAGCACCATCCACTTAGTTGGACCAGTTGAAAAAATTAGGAGTCACCCTTGACAAATAGCCCCTGTCTTCTGACTCCACAACATCCATTTAATTATGGGGGCTCATTGATTGAATCCCATCAACTGATTATTTCTTAAGTCCATCTACTCCTTTCCATTTCCTGGTCAACCAATACCTCTTACCATAGTCTCCTGCCCTACCATAGTTCATCTGATCTGTCCTTCACACTTCAGCCAGAGGAAGCTTTTGAAAACAGAACTCTGATTCTGTCATTGCCCTGGGGATTTGGCTGCTATCTGCCTTTCCTCATCCAACAATACATTCTACCTAGCCTTTTCTGCTCCACCTATGCTCGCCTGTTTTTTGGTTCTGGAAAGTTCCTAATGCTCCTGGCCTTGGAATCTTCATGCTGCTTCATGCCTTTGATGTTGAAGCTACTTCTTTCAGCACCTTCTTCCATTAACTAATGTCTACTCATCCATCAGATATCAACTTAAATGCCATTTTCTTGACTTTCTGGATTCCTCCTAGAAAGGGTTGATTTGCCTAGCACTCCTTTCCTTAGGAAATCCCACTTCTACTCTTAACTCTTACTATAATTGTAATCAAATAATTATTTGTGTATTTAGCTACTAATGTCTGTGTTTCCTGCCTTGCGTAAGCTATCAAAGAACAGGTACTGTGTCAATCTGATTCACAGCACCTACAACATTGCCTGGCATCTGAGATGATGGTAATCACTTAATAAATATTTACTAAGTCTATTGACAATTCCAAGAAGCTAACTACACTGAGCTTGAGTAACATTTGCTCTTTGGCTTTATATTCTACCTCCCTGTTTCAGTGTATAGGATTAATGGAAAGGTATCCAGGAGTTTAAAGCAGGGGAGACAAACGACTAGATTCATTTTGTAGAAAGGTCATATTGGCTGTAGAGCAGGGAAGACAGTAGAGGGAGCAAAACTACAAGGTCAAGAGAGATCTAAGGGCCTATAATAATGCTCAGAGAAATGTCTCTCAACTAACATTGCCCAGAGTCAAGGCTCTGCTCCATCCTGTGCCAGATGCATGATCTTCAATTCACTAAGATCAGTTTTCCTATCTGCAAAATGGCTGTTATTTTAGTGTCTCATACTTTATAATGCTGGAGGAAAACACCAAAGCGAGATTTACCTGAGATTTGACTTTGACGCTTATATTTCTCTCCAATACCTCAGCATGACGCTCAAAGAAAAAAAGCAAAATAATTCAAATTATTTTTGGGTAAAACCAGCCATTGAAATAACTTGTGAGTTCAGTTTGTTTAGATAGATATCTTTTGTGCCAAGAGGAAAAATATAGGTACCAATCAGACATCTCTGCTTTCTAAAATTATATGGGCAACTTACAGAACTATCCAATAGAAAAGTGGATCCTCATATTTTAGTAAACATAAGAAATATGAATTAGAATGGTGGCCAAAGGATCATCCCATTTAAAATACCTTGTCCTCTACCTCTGATCCATTTCTTTCCATTCTTTACCTTTCCTTTCCATCACATTCCCTAATCCCCACCCCCCACCCCCAACATTTTATCACTACAAACAAAGTCACTTTGGGATTTGTCCTGAGAAGAGAGTTATCCAACTGAGTTTTTCCCCTCCCAGTTCCAGGCAGGCCTGTTGGGTCACCCACTCAGACACCTCAGAGGGTGGTGTCACCCACCCCCTCAAGCCACAAGCAACCAGGCCTTAGTCATTTCGTGCTCTTGGCTTTGTCATTATTTTTATTTCTTGAACATTATTTTGCCATTAACTCATTTCACTTATGTAAGGAGAACAAGGCAGGGGCAGTAAAGAGCGCCTCTGATCATTTCGGAGGCAAAAAAAAAAAAAAAAAATGCCAATTCCCAGAAGACAATGAACATCTTGGCAAAATAGAATTCTGGATTGCAGAACAATACAAGTGACTTGTTCTACGAATTGTCCTATGCAGTAAGCCAAATTGGGCCATTCTTTTGGATAGCATTTTAATAATTGTAAGGGTCAACTATCATCCTGACTTCCAGGAGATAAATGAAAATGAAGTTTTCTATATAGGAAAGATGCATGTCTAAAGCTACCAAGATAATATGCAGAGGCTATTGTTAGGTGTTAATTAATCATAGGGCCATTTTCATTTTCCATTAATTAATTAATCTCCTACATCTCCCTTAGCGATGCACTGATTATAAGCTATGGAAAATACACAATGTGCAATCTAATTTTTGTGCATAAGAGAGAGTTAATTTATATTTTCCTTGTTTAGTAAAATTTGAAAGGCAGAGCAATAAATAGAAAAGTTACATCCTAGATACTTACTTTGCAAACATGAAAGTAAAAACAATCTTATAATCCTATCAGAAAGTGGAAAAGACTGATCCACCATTTTAAGGAATAGAAGAGACTGACATTTGAAGAAAAAGAGAATGAGGATATTCATTTAAATACTTTTCAAACGTTAATGTATTTCCAATTAAAGAAAGCTAGGATTTTATGTGAATAACGATAACATCATACAGATGAAAAGCTATCAAGAGAAGGCCATGGGAAGAACACTGATGGGTGAGAATCTAAAATTAGCTCCTAGCAAATTCCAGTAGAGCTAGATGAAATAGCCCTGGGTGTCATTCGAATTAAGGTTGTCGCTGCTATTGTGTTCTCCTCCTTCTCCTTTGACACTCTGACACAACAGGAGCTTACAAATTAAAAACTAAACCTAGACAATATCTGCTTTGATTCCCAAACCTGACTATGCATGACCACTTGAGGTGGGATGACTGAAAATTTCAACTGGTGTCCCAAGGGATTTTAACCAAAATATTTATATCAATCAAAATCCTCCATGTAGCAGAACGGGTGTAGTTCAGTGGCTGAGTATTTGCTTCGCATGTATGAGGACCCAGATTCAATCCTCAGTACCTCCTAAAACAAACAAAAATGAAACAAAACAAAAACACCTCCATGTAGACCCAGTGCTTGGAGAAACAAAAATGAGTTCAATTCTGTTGATTTTTCTTCTGCAATAGCATTTCTTCCTCAGTTCCATTAGCATTTTATTTTACACTTACCTTAATGTGTAGGCTATGTTTTTGGAATTTACAAAGCCCAAGTTTGTATGTGATTGCATTAGCTCTCCAAGTCATTCTATACTGAATAGGCTCCTACATGTTCTAGCTACAGGAACATTCGATAGGTTGAATGGTTATAATACCCATCAGTGAATCATCACACAGGCAACTGAGCAAGAATTCAGTCTGGGGAGATGGAGGGAATGAGCTACAGGAAAGAGTATAGACATGTTTTAGAAAATCAATCTACTTTCCCATATTTGGAGAAGTCCATAGACTCCTGCAATAGGAGTATGCTGGTCTTCCATGGTCAAGGTCCTGTAGTGGAACCCAGCAGTACACTATTTTTAGGTACCATTCATTGAGTCCTGTAGTAGCTCTTGGAGTTCCAGCCAAGTCCCTTTACTGGACTAGTGCACCTGTCCCCAACTATTGCTAGTGTTGATTGATAATGACTCACAACTGCCCCCTTCTTCAGAGAATTCATCTTCATCAATGGGAACCAGATTCTCAGGAGGCCCCACCTCACCTCTACTAGGGGCAGCCCACTGCCAAGGACTGACTGACATGAAAGATCCAAAAGGCCAAGCACCTGCATCAAGGTAGGAACAACTCTGGTGTAATTCACACTCCAGAGCTCTCTATGGGATGAGGCTGAAGTCAGACTACAGAAGGTACCACATCCTGGCTTAGCTCCTTTCCCTGCCCCATCTTAGTTCCTTTATTTCCCTATGTCCTGAGAGCCCTACCCCAATAAATCACATTCACCAGAATCTCTTTCTCGGGCTCTGTTTTTAGGGAAGAAGACCTAAGTCAAACCACAGTTGTAGATGTATCATAGGCACATTGTCTTCATATATTTATTTCATTTACTCCTCAGTATTATCCTATTAGGAAGGCCACATCATTGAGAAAAGCTAGAGAGCAGGTTTTGAACCCAGGTTCTTTCCTGACTCCAAAACATAGTCTGTACTTCCTATGTTGAACTGCTGCCTTAGACATTCATCCTATCTTCACCACGCAAGCACCAGTAAAGAGAGAAACCTAGTTAGAAAATTCAGAATGTGAGTGAATGTGCCCTCTCCTGGCACAATAATATGGCCAACAACGAACAGACATTGTAGTGTTTCCTTAATATAAAGGAGAAGAAGAGAGGAGAAATAAGACGAGAAAGGAAGAAATGGAAGAGAAATTAAGGAAGAGATAAAAAGAGGGAAGGAAGGAAGGAAGGAAGGAAGGAAGGAAGGAAGGAAGGAAGGA